>VDFB02329907.1:0-11205 GCA_007258455.2 Sequoia sempervirens | reverse complement strand
AAGTTAGAAATAATTGTGATTACAAAAAAAATTATTATTATAAAATGTGATTAAATGAGTCAACCTTAGGTAGTGAAATGCAATATTTTTTTAAAAATATATATAGATTATTGAGTTGTGAAAATTAGTATTCTATGATTTATCATGTGTTTTATGAATTGAGTGTGCTTTCTTCTCTTGTATTATAATGTTTCAAAATTAAATGATTGATTAACTTCTTTATTGAGTAGAAAACATTCTTTATCATGTTGCAAAATATATATAATGGAATTACCATATGGATATGTTAGTGAGCATGTAACAAACATAGTTGAATGAAAGAGGAAGGACAATATGGATTCAAATATAGAAAACCAATATTGATCATATATGTGATGTTGGACAATGGATTAGTAAGATAAAAGTATAATATACCATGTATTGTTAAACCTAAGAAAATGGAGTACTACCTAGGCTATAGTTGTGCATCGTCTAGCAATTTCCTTTACATATGCAAAGTGAGTAGAGATCTACAAAATTGAGAAGAAAAGTGAATTTCACCTAAAGAAAATGGAGTGTATATAAGTCCATTGATTTTGCTATGTTATGTGAAAAATTTCATAGAGTGCATTGTGTTATCTCATGTGATGTGAGACCAGTAAATGTGTTGTGCCCCAAGTATGAGATACAGGGTATCCGACTTGGGATAAGGGTGGTGGATGTCTAGTAAGATCCCCTATGTGTACCCTTTGTGATGGTCCATTGTGTAAGTTAGCTAGTTAAGAAATGATGTAAACATGATATGTGTGGACGTGTGTTTATTAAAGGCAATGTGATGTATTCCTTTGTGTTAGTCTTGTTTGTATGTTAAATGTGTACCCCTAGTGTTTGGTTCCCCCCTAATGGGAGTGTGATGCCAGCTAGTGTAAATAGGGGTTGAGAGGCACATGGTCTACCATCAGGAGATTACGAACTTAGGGTGTTGTCCCTAATCCTAATAAAGGATCTATGTCAAGTCATTGTAATCTCCCCATGGATATTGACCGTGGCCTACTCCCCCACATATGAGAACCACACTTGTTGGTTCATAGTGCAAACCTATTCCTTTATGTTTATAACCCATGGGTAAAGGATGGAATAACATGGACTACCAGTGATTCATACTTATGTGGTCAGGGACCACCAGTTACTCATATTCATGTGGTCAGGGACCACCAATGCTTCATGTTTATGTGGTCAGGGACCACCAGTGATGTATATTAATGTGGTCGGGGACCACCCGTTATTCATATTTATGTGGTCAGGGACCACCAGTTATTGCATGCTATAATACTTATTATGTGGTTAGAGAACCACCATTCCCTCCTCCCCTTAGGTGGCTTATCAAGTCACGTGGTGCTTGTAATGTGCAAATTTTATTGTTGAAATATGAATTATTTGTAATTCTTGATTGATGTTTTATTTTATTATGCGCCAGCAATGTGTAATTTTACATTTATGTACTTGGGCTATTTAGCCATTTGGAAGTTGTTATATAGTCTAATTTGCCTCAAGGACTTGTTTAATTTTGCCTTTGAATTATGATTGGAAAGTTGCAATGTAGCTACAATTTATCTTTATTTTGTTTCTCTTGAATTTATAAGTTCCCTCTTGGGAGTTTTATTGAAACTTTGGTTTATGATCTTATGTTATTCAATTTGAGGCTTTCTCCTTGGTTGCGAATTTGCTGGCATGTGTGGTGTAATGTGGAATTTGTAAACTGCCATATCCCGAGGGGTTCCCTGGCAGGTCGTATAGGGGAGTAGATGTGTTGGGGAATTATTTTGAAAGGGGTTGTGAATGGGACTGGTATGGGATGATCATTAATCCATTCTTCCCTCATTCTATGATTATTCTTATCTATATGGAGGAGTCCTTAGAGAAGGGCCTCGAGTGGTATCCAAGAATATCCATCCTTATAAACCCCATTGTGTGAGCCTTGTGTTGTAAATTGTGTGGTTGTATGAGGATAGGCGCACCTAATTTGGGAAGAGCATCCTTTGTATGAGGATAGGCACACCCGATTGGGAAGAGCATCCTTGCTATTGTTGTGTGTACATGTGAAAATTGCAAGTAAATGTGATGTGTCATACCTATGAACTATGTGACAAAGATAGCAACAAATGATGCAAATTTAATATTCCTTGAGACATGAATTGATATTGGAACAAAAATAGTTTCTAACATCATGAGTGATGTTTATAATGCAAAAGGGAACCTTGAAGGGTATCCAAGGATGATAATGTGTTTGGATATATGTTGGTGTATTTTTTTTATCAAGAATGTTAATAGCATGGATGACTACTAGTATTTGTTATATTGTGAGTATATCGAATAAATGTTTTATGATGAAAAATTATGTTCTAAGTATTTAGGTGATTGGATTATGGAAGTGGTGTCTCTACACATGTAATGATGAATTAATGTTTTGTACCTTTATGGTAAGATAATAAGTATATTTAACTTGTCATGTGTGTTTCCATACTAGGAATTAGGATTCCAAACCTTAACGACTTCTAGGAGGAAGTCCAATCTAAGGGGAGGGAGATGTGAGGCCCAACCCTATGTATAGATTTTGTCACACCTTGATAAGTTTAAATTGATGATTTAACCTAATTCCATGTTTAATATTTTGATTTTAGTATTAACTATTGTAAATGATTATTGTGAGAAATTTTCTTCATTAAATGAAAATGAGAGAACTGTTAGGAATGAATGTGAGAAGATAATATTTAGATTCTCGAACAAGTATCATATGAAGAATACACTTAGATCGATATGAGCTAAGAAATTTTGTGTATCTAATATTAGTTTGAATCTCGCTAATAAGTTTCATGTTACTTGGGAAATGATAATAGGTAGGAATAAAGCAGGACTTTGGAAGATCAGGGAGAAGTTCCAGAAGGATCACTAGCCAAGAATCATCAAGGTAAATTTAAAAGATGACTCTAATCAATTAGAGGTATACCTAAGGTATGATAATTTGAGGAAAAATTATATAAATTAGATATCAAGTTGAATGATAAATTTTATTATGGGAAGGAGTGTCCAAGAGTAAATTTAGTAGTGTAAATAAAGTATTTAGCTAAGGTTAGGTTTCCATTATTATTTAATGAATGCTCAAAGTTTCCATATTTTATAAGGAAAGGAAATGAATATATATGTGTACTATGATTTACTAACTATTGAATTGATTTTATTGATATTTTGAACAGGTATAATTTATTATATTTCTAACCTAACATGTATTTGGAAAAATGCATATGAGAGTAATGCCAAGGGTAAAAGTGAGAACAATCTAGACCCAAGTCAAATATCTATCTTTTGAAATTTTGATTTTTGAACCTATGACTTGGGAGGTAATTAGGGTTTTGTTTATGTTGTAATTGAGTGGAGGGTTTTAATGATTTGTGGCTTAGTGTAGATACTTTTTGGATCCTTATGGATTATACTCATGTGGTTAAGAGTGTAAGATCTATTAGGGTTTTCAAATCTTTAGTTAGGTCTTGAATTTCGAATTGGCCTTTAAAGTTGTCTTTTTAGGGTGTTGTATGGTCAATTTCTTTGATATTAGTGCAAAAATAGACCCCTAAGGCCTATACCTATGGAAGGGGGATCTTTTGGACTTGTGACTTTGTCCTTGGGACATGATATGACCCTTCAAAAGTCCACTTGAAAGGGTGTGACGAATTTGAGTCTTTGGGAGTTGGGAGAAGTGACTTATCACTTCCCCACCACACTCCCCAAAGTTCATTAATGAACTTGGAAAGAGCATCAAATCTCTCACATGTGTTAAGCCACCTTGTAAGGGTTGTTGGGTAGAGTGTCATAGTACATTCCCCATCTCCCCAAAAGTCTCACACATGTGTGAGAACTTGTGGGGATGTGTGTTGAAAGATCAAATGAGAGAGTGACAAGTGTCTCTCTCTCATTCAGGGGAATTCAAGTTGAATGCCTATATACTTGGATGGAAAAGAGGAAATGGATGTTACCCACTTCTCCTTTTGGAGAACTTTAGTGGAGATGGTAGAAAGAATGAGAAGAGGAGAGGAGTCCACCTCTCTGAGAAGAAAGTGTTCAAGATGGCTTGGCTTGGAGAAAGATGGTTGAAAGAGTTCAATCCCTTCACCAAAAAGAAAGAAGATAAGTTCTTATTTCCATTTACTCTTGTGTATTTGTTGTAAGAATGTGGCATGTTGTATAGATCATGGTTGAACATAGAGATTAGGGAACCTAGATGCATGAAATTCAGGGCTATGTCATGATTGTTCCTTTGTAAGAATTTGAAAGAACTCCATTGATCATCTTGGAGCTGAAAGACTACCTTGTTCGGGGGTATGGCTAGAGCCCATGAGGCTCCATGACGCCATTACAGTAGGGTGGAGAGCAAGACTTTGTTCATGGGTTTGTAAGACATTTATTTTTCTAAAACATAGTGGTAGAGTTACAAGTTGCAAGGAGATGAATTTCATATTGTTCAATGTAGAAATGAGAGTAAGCCTTATATATTTGTGTGTATTATTCATTGTATTCTTAAATATTATATGAAACAGTGGAGGCTAATATTTTGTTGCAAAATGAGAGGGTGAGGAAAACAAGTCCTTGTTTATCGGCATGTGAATCAGTTATTTATTTATTTTTAATGTTATTTTTAATAAATTACAAGTTGAAGAGATGAGTATCATATCTCTTCAAAGGAAGAATGAGAAAAAGAAAATATGTACATATTGGCATGGTATACATTATACTTCTAAACACTAATTGTAATATTCAAAATTTTAGTACATCTTGTTACAATGGAGGAAGTTTTTGTCCTTCACTTTTTAACTAATTAATACTTATATTTGTCTTTGGAGGAATTCTTGAAGCCATGTTTAGAAAATGGTATGAAAAAGACAATATGTTCTTGTAAAAAAAACTGTAAAGAGAAGGTAGACATAGTATATAAACTGATCATGATGCTGTTCCTTATTTCATCTTGTTCAAATTTTAGTTTGTATTGATGGATAAAGGAAATACATTCTCTGATATGTCCCTATTTACCCAATAACTGTAGGGGTAGAGATATTTCTTTTGATTTGACTTAATACAGGCATAATGTAGATCTAAATTGTCTATGCAAAGTTATATATTAGCTTCCTATGTGTGGGAGAGTACGGGATAAATAATTTGTAAACTAACAAGCATGTAATGGAAATTTGAAACCTCCAGTTGGTGTGCTGCTAGTACCAGGCTCTGTGGTAATGCAACAAACCCTTACCAACAAACCCTTTCTTTTTCTTTTTCTGGGATTTGCTCCATACTCTAGCTTGACTTGTTTATTTATTCTCTTTCTTTTACTGTTCTTGTGGCAAACACCCTTGTAGATCAAAATGAGTTGCATTGTAGAACAGAGTAAATGTATGTCTTTGTGAAGATTTAAGGTAACACAAAAATATATATATATATGAGAAACCCTATTGAAGCCCTAGAGACCACACCCTCCAGAGGGGATCATTACCCTAAATCTAGGACCCTGGTAAATAAATCAAACCAAGAGAAATCTGAAAGTTAAATGCTAAATAAATAAGAAAATCAACAAGAGATGTATATATATATATTAAATAATCTTTTCTCATGCATCTAAGACTCAATATATTGCTCGAAAAGGGCCACGGCCTACTGAGAAAGGAGATTCAGTATGGAGCTGCGACCTCCCCCCTGTGGACTGACGGTTCCTCCTTGCACAGCCATTGTGTAGTTGTGGGGTAGGGCATGTAAAATCGCGAGTCATTAAATCTGTAAATAAATCCTAACATAATCCTAGACCAACCGCCAGGAAATAGTGTTGCCCCCTTCTAATCCACCATTTTATTGTGTTTTAGTCTTGCTCAAGAGTGCAGCGTTTGCCACTACCACTCCATTCCTGTGCAGATGGGGAGAGCATTGCATAAGATATTAGCGCAGAGGTAAATAAACCCTCAGGTGCCATGAATAAACTAAAACAAATAAATAAATAAAAATAAACTGAAACATATGGATTAAGGAGAAGTCAAAATTATCAACTATCAATAAATCGTGTTCTACCGCTTCCTCATGCTGAAACAAATCTGAAACTTTCTTCATGCCCTTCTGCTGGAAGTTGCTGCCGCCGTAATTTTATCATTCTGCTCGACTGAAGAAGTGTTTGCAAAGGAAATTTTAGGGTTAGGTTTTGAAGGTCACAAGAAAGGATTAGGGTTCATGGTGTTGAATCGTGCCACATGGAGTTGTGGTAGGGCTAAAGTTAACATGTGCTTCATAAACTTTTTAATCTCCTGAATGGAACATGGAATATGTAGTCTATATTTATTCTCTTAAAAACAAATTTGCATGTTCATCAATTTTAAGGATTTCCTCGTTTCTTGTGTGATGCGTGTCTTTAGCGTGTAAACTCTATTCTCCACCATTAGAAATAGGCTGCGATTCAAATTTATTTATATACTACTTGTTATGACAGAAAATGATGAAGTAAGATAAACCCCTATAGTAGGTAAAGATCTCTGATTATGATGCTTGATAATCCTAAATTATGTCTTATTATTGGACCGTGAAAAGAAATAAAAAAATAGTAAGACAAGAATTGTTAATAAAATGATACTTTTGACGTCTCTTTATTTGCTGAAGTCTAAAGATTGCTGGTGAATTGTGTGTGGGACGAGCATGACCTTTTTGCAGGATAATATTCATAATCATTAATATGCGCTTGACATTAAGAAGACTCCCATCTAAGGCTGCACGTTAAGAAGCCACTTTTAACATTAGAGAAAAACAAATAAAAAAAAGAAATAAAAGCAAACAGTGATGAACTTTACGTTAAGACTTTCCTTAATTAAGTCAAGGGAATATGTTCCCATACTCTTTAGAAAAAGACAAGAATCCTCTTAAACCAATTTAAGATTAACTAAAAGAAAGAAAGATAAAAGTTAGTTTTATTAGGAATTTAGTTACTAAGGAGATTATCACTTTATTTTGTCCTTTCCTCTCAAAGAAAATAATAACATGTATATAAGTAGGAATAGTATAATTATTTTTATTTTATTTTTTTTATATTGTTCTAAATTATTATTTTTAGAGTAAATTATATATATGAATAAGTAAACAATTAGATGAATAGTTACCTATAAATAAATTCATATATAATAATGTATAACGGTAATAATAAATAAATCAAAATTCCTTATTATAATGTTAATACTTATGATTAGTATTAATATAAAATAATATTAATATTGGGAAGTTGAGAGTACCAATAACATCGCTACCATTCTAATTAGTATTGGCATTTTTTTTTTTTTGACATCATAACATTGATATTAATGTTTTTCAAAATAATACCACTAATATTATCATCGTCATGATTCATTAACATTTCTACTAGGGATAAATTATATTGATATTAATGTCAATATGGATTACTACTATTATTTCTATAGGTGAATAGTAATGTCTACCACAACAAGTAGATGGTACCAAACTTGTATCCTTAAGTTCATAAACAAAAATAAATAAAATAATGATGAATGTAAACATTATGGGTACCCTCTATACCAACCCTAACCTTGTGAACTTGGAAACTAAAAGTTAAGTAAACCTTATATGTCATATCTTTCCCTAATGGTTAGCCTAGGTTTTAAATCCTACCTCATGTGGATTAAGGGTGCATGCAATGTACTTTGTGCAACCGACTACGTTACCCACTCCTCGTCCTCTAGCATTGTGATGGTGGTGATGTTGCTTGAGAAATGTTCCTCGATGCATACAGTATTCATCAATACAAGTTCATGGTTATCAATTGTTAGTGTTTTAGTGTGCACATTGTAGCTTGGTTTCAAAAAAAAAAAAAAATTAAAAAAAAAATTGTTAGTTGTGATTTTGTCTTCATGCAAAATTCAGTAGAGCCACATATATAGTATAGATTTGTACGATCTAGTACGGACCTACACATTCCTTGGAAAGGTGGTGATGTGTCTTACCTTGCAAATTCTTTTGGTTTCATGCATTTTCATTAAGTTTTGTGTGAGTTATGGCATTTTTACTAAGAGTAGGTCCAAACCCTACCTAGGGTTTCCAGAAACACAAAAAAAATCATATCTTTGTTTGCCACTATCAAAAACTCATGAAAATTGGTAAAAAATTCTATTTTAAGGAGATCTAAAAACCCTTTTGGGCTCAAGCCTTTAAAAATTTTCATGTGTGAGGAATCAAAGACAATGTGCTCTCATTTACTTGAAAATAGTCAAAAAACCACAGTTTGCTTGATGTTTGAACAAATATATGCATAGTTTGATTATAATTGGATTGGGAATCAATGAAATATGTTGTGAAAGGTCTGTGCAGACCAAGACTCCCAATTTTTTATGTTTTTCTCTTTGTTGAGTGACATTAGGCCATTATAGCTATGTTTCCAAGGTGAAATAGGTTGCATTTTGTCATTGTTGGTGATGGATCATTGTTTCACTTATGTCAAGTTGGTTTAGTTTGATTCTTTTCTCAGCATTATTTTATATCAAAGCCCAAAAGATTTGGGCAAGGGTGCTTTTGGAAGTTTGTGCAAGGAAATTTTGGGAAGTTTATGCATTATTTTTTTATAGGTTGAAGTAAATAACTTGGATACCAAAAGACTAGGCCAGGGGAAAAGAAAGAAGCCTAAGGTGATATCATGAAGACAAGAAGAAGCATTGAGAAGAAGAAAGGTGAAAGAGAATTGCTTGCAAAAGGAGAATGGAAGTGTTGAGGAGAATAGTCTGTGGAGACTTGAAGAGTAAGAAGTTTCCAAGAAAGCAACAAGTGATGAGAAGAGAGAGAAGTGAGATGAAGAAGAAAGATGAGAAGGTAAAACAAATAAATATTCAGCAAGAGATAACAGGGTTGACACAAGCTTTGGAACAAATACAAAAATTTGAAGAAAGAATACGGAGTATATTAACAAGTGTGCGGAGTTGGAACATCACCATTAACAAAATTGTCAAGTGGTTGATAAAGGAAATTACAAAAAGAAGAAAGAGGCAACAATTGAGAAGAAAGATAAAAAAAAGTAATCAAGATGATGGAAGAGCCAAATCCATCCAAGGAAGAGGAAAAAAGATGAAGAAAATGAGTCCATTGAGACTCAAAATTTTATTTCTAACAATATTTGTGAGTATGGGTTTACAAGTGCAGTAGATGAATCAGTTGAAGCAATGAACTAGCAAAATGATATATTGACTGAAGAAATACAAATGATTGAAAAAGAAGCAAACAAAAGGATTCAAAAGAAGATAATAGAAGATATTTTGTAGCAAACCATAAAGAAGCAAAAAAAGCATGGTGGGAAGCAAAACAGAATTGTGGATCTTGCAATTGAACAAGGCACGGGTGGAAGAAATCATTTTTTAAATTTTATTTATGATTGGAAAAAGCGGAAGAAAACATTTGAGCGGGATCATGAAATTTTTCTCTCTAGGGAGTATGATGTAGGGGCATCCTGATGCACCCTATTGAGGCAAATGTTGTCATGATTGGTAAAATTTTATTTTTGGTTTGGTTGGGGTCAATAAGTTCATTCAAGACCATTTTGAGTCATTTGGGTTCATTCTATGATGTTTTATGATGTTTTGAAGTCATGTTGTAAAAAGTAGCAAATGATGTCATTAGAGTTAACAAAGGTGTGGATGGTCAGTTTTTAGTTGAAAATGATTGTAACATGTTAAATATTCCTTTTAACATCAATTCCAAGGGTTGGAGAGGAGTTTTGAATGAGAAACCATTCATTTTGCACATTCATTATTGCATTGTATTGATTGGTACAAATGGATATAGCCTTGAAATTTTTTGCATAAGTTGAAGGATATCTTCCACTTTTATATTCTTTTTGTCTCATGAATTTTCATTGAATTTTGTAGAAGTTAGAGCAAAAATCATGCAAAAAATGTGAATTATCTAGAAAAAATAGCAAGTATTTTCTTGGTACAGTTTTGTACATCCTATTATGGTTGGGGAAGTCATTGGAGGAGTTAGGCCTCTGTTCTATGGTTCATATTATTTTTATTTGGTCTCATTTAGAGTTAATTTGAGAAAGTTATGGAAAAAATGCTCTTCATAGTCATCTTCAGAAATTAGGGTTTCCTGCTTGAATAAAAAATTCACTTCTCATTATCTGTATGGTGAAAAATTCTAGAAACTTGTAGAAAGTTCTATTTCCATGTCTTCTTTCATATTTCCAAGTTGTAGGTCAATATTTGATGGAATGCAAGGTGAAATAGTTGACAGTGTGTCTCATTTTGCAAGAAAATAATCCTGAAACTCTAGTTCCACGAGGGTTTAATGAAATACATGCATTATTGAATCATGAATGGGTGGTACGTCATTAATATATGTTGTAATATTTATGCACAAGCCAATAATTCATATTAAAAGTTGGTCTTTCCTTTGTTTGAGGCCATTTCCTTAATGCACCTAGTAGCAACAAATGATAAATTGCACAAATCATGGTTTTGATCACTTGGTTGGGTCACGAGCCTTTGGAAACTCCTAAAGTATATTGAAACAGGTCTGAGTACACCAAGTTTCCCTTATTCTATGTTTTCCTCAAGGTTTAAGTGCCATTAGGGTGTTGTTCCATGTTTTAGGCTCTAGGAGCACATTGTCAAGAATGTACAAGGGTATATATTTGCATCCTTTGTGTTCAAATCTTGTTTGCAAAGTGTTTAGGTTGTTGTATTGAGTTCTTCCCCTCACATCATATTGGTATCAAAGCCCAAAGATTTGGGAAAGGAATTTTTGGAAGTTTGTGTTTTTTTTTTTTATAGCTTGAAGTGAAGAACCTCATGGATATCAAAAGACTAGGCCACATGAAAGGAAAGAAGCCTAATGTGAGGTATCACAAAGACAAGAAGAAACATTGAGAAGAAGCAAGGTGAAAGAGACTTACTTGAAAAAGGAGAAACAACACATTTAGAATGGAAGTGTTGAGGAGGATAGTCCATAGAGAATTTAAGAGTAAGAAGTTTCCAAGTGAGAAACAAAAGATGAGAAGAGAGAGAAGTGAGATGAAGAAGAAAGATGAGAAGGTAAAAAAAAAATATTTAGCAAAAGATAACAGGGCTGAGACAAGCTTTGGAACAAATGCAAAAATTTGAAGAAAGAATACAGAGTATAGTAACAAGTGTGTGGAGTTGGAACATCACC
>VDFB02329906.1:0-14510 GCA_007258455.2 Sequoia sempervirens | reverse complement strand
TTGGAAATCTCAACAAGTTGAGGTTTTGTTTAAATTTGTTGTCATTTGAAATCTGTGGGGATCGGTGAAGACTAAGTTTCATTTCAGTAGATAAAAAATTTGCAGGCCATGAGATTTTAACATGCAATTATAAGTTTTACTCAAGCTTCTTTCAAATTCATACATCGCACGATAAAGAAACTAGGCAAATCTCGGTTGAAAACCTTTTAAAACCTGAATGCACCTCCATTTTGATTAATAGGGTTTGGAATCCGTCCTTTTAATTCTACAGGTTTTAACAAAATTTTGACTTAATTATCTTGGCTTTGGACTGGAAATCCACAACATTCCTTGGAGCTTTAGATCACAATTTATAGAATCTTTGAGTTTGCAGGTAAGGCGTTTGGTTTTGCCCCAAAATGCTCTGTGGTCATGTGAAAAACCAAGGGTGGAGGCTAACTTTAAGCCCTTGGTCACCCAAAATTTAAGCCATCGGTCACAATCAAGCTCCAAAGGGCTTAAGACTAAGCCCCTAGTCCATAACCCAATATGTGCCTAAGCCCGTAGTCACTTAGCCAGCCAAGGGCTAATGGATAGGGAGCTTAAGACCTGCTCTAGACCATTGTGATTTTTCAAAAAAGCACCTTCTACTCAACTTGCGATTTTTCTTCAACTAATCAAATTTTGGAACTTTTACAATCATTAGAAAGTTGGCTCAGAGGTGAACACTGTGGTGAAGGTATTTTGTCAAAATTTTCCTCCAAAATTCAGGTACAATCATTTGAAATCAGACTTTCATTTTGAAACTTCAATTGAGCATAACTTTTGCATTTTTTATCGTTTTTTAGAGCTTTCTTTTAAATTATCATAAAAAATTCAAAAAATCTTTTTTGTTGTTTATTTTTCTGTAGGATTCACTAGTTTTTTATTCACTGACTTTTTTGTTCAACTTTTTTTGTGTCTCCAATGATTCTATCTTACAAACTACTAACATAAGTGGTTTTGTAGGACGTTTGTTGAAGACTTTGATTATGGAAGTTTTTATATTTTTGTGTGCTTTGCCTGTTTTCTTTGTTCTCACATTGAAATTGTGTTAAAATTTTCTTTCACATTTCGATTTGGGATAACAATTTACAAGTGTCTTTTAAACCCCAAGCATGCTTATGTATGCTCTCCTCTCGCACCCTAGGGTGAATGGTGTTGATGATAGCAGCGTCAGGCTTCTACTTCTAGCCCAGATTATTCATTAAAGAACAAATTAAATCAGTAGCCTAACGGCTATTTAATTTGTTAAGGCGACTTTTGGTGAAGAGGCGCTTCACCATTGTATATCATATAATAATTAATTGTTGTTAAATGAGGCCGACTTGTTTTCATCCGCCACCTTTGAAGAGACGCCATTTGATCAAGGCCGACATGATGTTATTCAAGAGACGCGATCCTTCTCCTTGTATTTATATGCAATGCTCCTTTATTGTAACACAATTATCATTCCATTCATTCGATATCCATTTATTGCATAGTTCATGAGTCTTCAAGAGCGATATACTTCAAGTGCAGATCGTATACTTGTAGAAGGCTGAGATTTTATTGAATGAGTTCGATATCATCAGCAAGGAGTATTATATCATTTTGCGTTTGCATCAATTTGTGGTGCTATTGCTTGGTCTCATAATCGGCCTCATTGTAAAAGAGATCATTGTTTTACATTCAATATATAAGTGATATATTGTTGATGGGTTTTTCTCCCTCAAGTGGAGGGTTTTCCCAGGGTATATGTTGTGTCTATTTGTCTGATATTGAATTAAAATCTAAGTTTTATGTCTAATCATAAAAACTAACATGGTATCAGAGCGGGTATAAGAAAGATCGTGATCAGATTTCTCATAAGCAGCACTTTCATACTCTTATTCTCATTCTCTTGCATCTATCTTATCGTCAAGATGGTGAACAGGCTCAAGATCGAAGATAGACTTGAGGGTGCTGCCAACTTCACATCTTGGAAGTTTAGAGTAATGCTCGCTTTGGAAGAAAATGAGTTAGTTGAGTTTGTGGAGGGCGAAGTTCCCGAACCGTATGATGAGAATGAGAAATCTCAATGGAGAAAGAATTGCACTAAGGCAAAGAAGATTTTGGTAGACTCCGTGAAGGACCACCTTGTGCCAATCATCTCCAGGTTGAAGACAGCAAGAGAGATTTTCAAGACCTTAGAGGAGATGTATGAGATCAATAATACAAGCAAAGCTCTTGCATTAAAGCAACAACTTCATCATATCAAGATGGCGAAAGGAGATTCCGTCATCACATTCTTCATGAAGATCACCGAGTTGAGAGATCAGCTCTCTACCATTGGGCATGTGGTTGATGACAAGGACTTGACTATGTTAGCACTTAATGGTCTTCCTCAATCTTGGGAGCCATTCATCCAAGGTATCAGTGGGAGATCAAAACTTCCTAAGTTTGATCGTTTGAGGGCGGATTGTATTCAAGAAGAATCAAGATTGGTTGCAAGAGGCATTGGACAAAGCTCTACAATTGAAGACATTCATGTTCTTGCCAGTCAATCCTCGAAGAAGAAAGGAAAAGAAGGGAAGAAAGGCAACTTCAAGAGGAATAGAGATAAAGGATCAGATGGTACCCCTGTATCTAAGAAGAAGAAGGACCTCTCCCGCATACAATGCTTTAGATGTGACAAGTTTGGTCACTATGCAAAGGATTGTCCAACCAGACCTAAGCAACAGGCTTCAGTTGCAGAAGTGGGTGAGATATCTCCTCAAAAGGATTCAAGTGGATTTCTATTCTATTCAGCCTTATCAAGCAATGTTCCTACAAACAACAACACTTGGTTGATTGATAGTGGTGCCTCTCGCCACATCACTGGATTTAGAGAGCATCTATCTGATTTGGTGGGAGAGAGATTCTAGCGTTCAAGTCATTATTGGTGATGATGCAAGTTATTATGTGAAAGGTGTTGGGACCGCCTCTCTTCACTTAGATTCCGGCATCTCCTTGCAGTTGAGTGATGTGCTATTTGTTCCTAGTATCAAGTGGAACCTTGTCTCTATCTCAGCCTTGGAGGACAAGGGGTATCAAGTTGCATTTTCCGAAGGTAAAGTTCTTGCATGGCCGAAGAACTCAAGTATCAAGACTGCTCGTGTGATTGGAGTTCGACATGAGAGTCTCTACAAACTTTCCACTCGTCCACTTCAGGCCTTGTTGCATGATTCATCAAGTTCATGTTTGCTCACCTTCACTTTAGAGCACTACCAACCATGGACAAGATGGTCACGGGCCTTCCTAAACTCAGCCAGGAGCATGAAGGCACTTGCAGAGGTTGCGCATTGGGTAAGAATTCCAAAGGTTCATTTCATAGTAGTGAGAGCAGATCTAAATGTATTCTAGACCTAGTTCATTCTAATTTGTGTGGTTCAATGTCTGTTGCTTCTTTCAGTGGTTTCTTGTATTATGTAATTTTTATTGATGACTACTCTAGAAAGACTTGGATTTATTTCTTAAAGACTAAAGAATCTAAGGAAGTACTTGAGAGATTCAAGGACTTCAAAGATCAAGTAGAGAACTTGTCCGAGAAGAGGATCAAAGTTCTGAGATCCGACAACGGAGGAGAATACATCTCTGGAAACTTTTGGAACTTTTGCATTGAAGCAAGGATTAAGAGGGAGTTTTGTGTCCCTTACAATCCACAGCAGAGCGGTGTTGTAGAAAGGAATAACAGATCTATTGTAGAAGCAGCTAAAGCCATGATTCATGATCAAGATCTACAAACCTTCCTTTGGGCCAAGGCATCTAGGACAATTGTGTATGTTCAGAATCGAAGCCCTCACTGTATTTTGGAGAATATGACTCCGGAAGAAGCTTTCATAGGAGTGAAACCAGAAGCAAGTCATTTGAGAATATTTGGTTGTCCTGTATATGTTCATGTGCCTAAAGATAAAAGGACAAAATTGGAACCATCTAGCAAGAAGGGAATATTTGTGGGCTATAGTGAGTCTTCTAAAGCCTATCGAGTCTACATTCCAGGTCAGAAACTGATAGAGATCAGTAGGGATGTTACATTTGAAGAGGATGTTGCATTCAAGAGATCCAAGGGCACTCACATGGAGATAGACAATGAAGACCAAGAGTCTCCTAAGGATATGGAAGTTGACCATACTCCTGAGATTCAGAGGGAGGCTACTGATCCTAAAGAAGATGATGATCCAATTGAGCCTTTGGAACCTACAGACATTGTGATTGGTCGAAAGAGACCTCTTTGGGCCAGGCAAACAATGGAGGAGGCAGAAAGGTTTGCAGCCCCGAGAGGAACATTCAGAGAAAGCAAAAGGACTCACAAGTTTTCAAGCTATGTTGCATTGATGAGTCAAATCATTGAGTCTGAACCTTCCAGTGTTGAGGAAGCTACTAGTCAACAAGTATGGAGAGATGCTATGGCTAAAGAATATTAATCTATCCTCAAGAATGATGTTTGGGACATCGTACCTAGACCAGAAGGAAAATTTGTTGTATCTTCTAAGTGGCTCTTCAAAATCAAGCATGCGGCTAATGGGAGCATCAAGAAGTACAAGGCTATATTTTTGGCTACAGGATTCTCTCAGAAAGAGGGAGTAGACTATGAGGAAACCTTTGCTCCAATTGCTCGTTATACATCCGTCAGGACCATCATTGCTATTGCAACATCTAAAGGATGGAAGATACACCAGATGGACGTGAAGATAGCATTTCTAAATGGTGTAATTGAGGAAGAGGTATATATTGAGCAACCTGATGGCTTTGAGGTTCATGGGAAGGAGTCTCATGTTTGCAGGTTGAAGAAGGCTTTGTATGGCCTTAAGCAGGCTCTTCGTGCTTGGTACGAAAGAATTGATCGATACCTGATGAGCTTGGGCTTCTCCAAGAATGATGTTGATTCAAACCTATACTTCAAGGTAATTGATAGCGAAGCATTGATCTTGGTTCTGTTATCATGGAATCTAGCAACGCTCGATTCATGGATAACCCCCCTACGAAACTTGTCTGTTTCCTAGGTTCGTGAAGTTCAAGCACACAAAACGAGGTGATTTTCAATCCACCTCGAAGTGCATTCCAAAGCCTCAAACAGTCAGTTTGAGCATCCCCCTATGTTTGCCTCGCGAAGACCTTCGAAACGAGCTCCTTCGCGAAGTCTCACTGATCATACTTAGTTAAATTGTGAAAGATGCAGTTGTGCCAAAAAAGTGTGCTCTAACTCATCCAAATTTTTGGGTAAGTGTTCAAAGTGCAGGGGCACCAAAAATCAGCGACCCTACATAAAAAGTGATTTTCTAAAAATGTGTAGAAGCACTAAAAAAGTGCGTTCTTACACATTGTTGCCAGACTTAGCCAATTTTTTACTATGGCATTATTTTTAGCACCTTTGCACTTTTTCCAGGCTTAGTCATTTTTTGTGCAATGGTGCTGAATTTGAGCACCTTTGCACTTTTTCCAGACTTAGTCATTTTTTGTGCAATGGTGCTGAGGATGACAGTTTTTCCCAAAGCCTCAATACATATCATTTGCGATATATGGCTGACACTTGATAATCTCAAGACGCATCTTCGTAGGTGCAAGAAAATCCATTCATTTGTCAGAAGGTCGATCACAAGAGCTCACACCCTTGTAGATTACACAGTCGGCCCAGATGATGCGTTCATACAGGAGACCAAGAGGAAATATGAAGACTTCGCACCCAAAGCAAGGAACCATGAAGATTTTTGATCTCCGATGTTGAACATTTTGATGCTTCCCATTATGCATCTTGTAAATATTTCCTGACATTTTATGTCTTTTTGTAAATTGTAATTGCACCAAGTTCGAAGATGTAATCTTTTGAAAACAAATTACACTTTGACTTTGGTCCAAGTTAGGTGAGATCTCCTAAAATCGCTCACCTACCTTTCCTTGATTTTCTCAATTAGATTCCTAATTTTGCTCATCCCTCTTTCTATATAATGTGAGGAATTTCTATTGTAAATTTATCCTTTAGTATTTTGCAACGAAGTGCTGCCCTTTTTGAAGCAGAATTATGAAACTTTGTGTTCGTACTTTGTGAATGAAATTTGATCAATAAAGAAGAAGATTGCAAACCAGACTTTGCGTTGGATTCGATAATCTTGTGAATTGATCTCATTTGGTGGTGATTAGCTTATGGAATCTGAAGGACTCTAAGTAATTCATGTAAACTTTGTGTTACATCTTTTATTTAGATTTTCATTTGTGTTTTGTTTATCTTTCGGTTGAATGATCTACAAGACTTTGTGCTTGTAATTATTCACGCCTTTTGGATACTATTGTTGAATGATCTACAAGACTTTGTGCTTGTAATTGTTCATGCTCTTTGGATAATTTGTTGGATGATCTACAAGACTTTGTGCTTGTAATTGTTCATACATTTCGAGGGATTGTTGCCTTAAGAAGAATTTGTGCTTCTAACGTGACAAACGACACACTTTTCACAGATCCACCATAAAAAGCTACCAACGACTTTGTGCCTTCGTGAGCTTCCTTTATTTTACTAGTTTATTGTTAATCACTTCTGCACCTCTACGCTTTGCTTTGACAAGATAGAGGTATTGGCATTATGCTCATTGTTAGTTTAGAGTTATTGTGAATTAAGAACTTCCAACAGTGAAGCATTGTAAACATCTTCTCTGAAAAAAGAGAGAAGGATGAATGTAACACACCCCCCCCACTTCGTAAGTATTGTGTACATTTTGTAATTACTTGTTTGTTTTACTATCGCTTCTATCAGTAGTAAGAAGAGCGCCTCCCCTTTTTGAGATGAGAGATTTACATCTCACATAGCTGTGGCTGAAGTCCTAGTTGTGTAATCTATCAAAAAGTTGATTACATAATTTTCACCCAACAGGTTCTCTATGTTGATGATCTAATTCTTACTGGAGAAGATCACCTCATTATCAAATGCAAGGAGTTAGCTTCTGAATTTGAAATGAAGGATCTTGGATGCATACATTACTTCCTTGGTTTAGAAGTTTGGCAAAAGCCGGATGAGATCATTCTGAATCAAGGGAAGTATAGAATTGACATTTTGAAGAGATTTGGTATGATGGATTGTAAATTCATGTCTACACCGATGGAAAGCAATTTGCAGAAGTTAAAAGAGGCTGCATCTAGTTCAGATCTGGTGGATCCCACTATGTATAGGCAGTTGATTGGATCGCTGATGTATCTAGTCAATACTAGACAAGATATTTGCTATGCAATGAGTGCACTTAGTCATCGCATGTGTGAACCAAGGCAAATACATCTAGTTGCAGCAAAGCATATCCTAAGATACTTGCATGGCATAGTTGGGTATAGCTTGAGATATTCTTTTGGTGTGGACTTGAAGTTGCATGGATATTCTGATTCTAATTGGATAGGGTGTGTTGCTGATCGGAAGAGCACCTCTGGATGTTGCTTCAGTTTGGGGTCTGCGGTGATATCCTGGTGTAGCAGGAAGCAGTCTTCAGTGGCACTAAGCACTGCAGAGGCCGAGTATATTGCAATTTACGTGGCGGCTCGAGAAGCAGTGTGGCTTCGGAAGCTCCTTGCAGGATTATTTGGACAATCATTGGAGCAGACTGTCATTCATTGTGATAATCAAAGTTGTGTGAAGTTTTTCGTCAACCCAATGTTTCATGACAGAGCTAAACATGTTGAGATCAAATACTACTATGTCAGAGATATGGTATTGAGGAAAGCTATCCAGTTGAAGTACATCAGCACTGATGAGCAGACGGCCGATATTCTCACCAAGCCCCTCTCTAGAGTAAAGTTTGTGTACTTTCGAGACAAGCTTGGTATTGTGGAGAATGAAGACCTAGCTGAGAGGGAGACTCAGCTTCAATGATCATCTGTTATTTGCTTTAATGCATTTTTTCTCTGTGAGAGAAATTTGAGGTGCAAGCCCTTGTTTAATGTATTTCTCTCTATGAGAGAGATTTGAGGTGTAAGCCCTTGTTTAATGCATCCTTCTCTGTGAGAGAAATTTGAGGTGAAAGCCCTTGTTTCCACCCTCTAGGAGTAGCCATGGTGGATTTCATGTTGAGTGACTCCATGACAACATCACGAGAGAGTCCATGATGATTTTCTTGTACCCTCTGGGAGTAGCCATGGTGAACATCATGATGAGATGAAGACATCACATTGAGTGATTTTGTGATGGGCACTTGTGCACATATACCATACATGGGAGTAGCCATGGTGGTTGATATCACGATGAGGTGATATGTTCCTTTCCACATATGGGTGTAGCCAGGGTGGATGTTATGTCTTGGACAACTAGAAGCATTCCTCCCTAGCTGAGAGGGAGTGTTGATGATAGCAGCGTCGGGCTTCTACTTCCAGCCCAGATTATTCATTAAAGAACAAATTAAATGAGTAGCCTAACGGCTATTTAATTTGTTAAGGTGACTTTTGGTGAAGAGGCGCTCCACCATTATATATCATATAATAATTAATTGTTGTTAAATTAGGCCGACTTGTTTTCATCCACCACCTTTGAAGAGACGCGATTTGATCAAGGCCGGCATGATGTTATTCAAGAGATGCGATCCTTCTCCTTGTATTTCTATGCAATGCTCCTTCATTGTAACAAAATTATCATTCCATTCATTCGATATCCATTCATTGCATAGTTCGTGAGTCTTCAAGAGCGATATACTTCAAGTGCAGATCGTATACTTGTAGAAGGCTGAGATTTTATTGAGTGAGTTTGATATCATCAGTAGGAAGGAGTATTATATCATTTTGTGTTTGCATCAATTTGTGGTGCTATTGCTTGGCCTCATAATCAGCCTCATTGTAAAAGAGATCATTGTTTTACATTCAATATATAAGTGATATATTGTTGTTGGGTTTTTCTCCCTCAAGTGGAGGGTTTTCCCAGGGTATATGATGTGTCTATTTGTCTGATTTTGAATTAAAATCTGAGTTTTATATCTGATCATAAAAACTAACAAATGGATCAAAAACAAGTGTTGTCTTATTTTATTTCTAGGGGGTCCGCTTGGGGATTTCATCACCCCAAGCGACGACCTCAACTTCAGTGTTCTGATGGAGTATAAATAGTGGGGAGTGAATTGAAAGACACGCCTCTTGGAAGTTGTGATTTTGTCATTCGAGTTAAGTCCCCAAGAACTTTATCATTTGGGTAAGCGAAGGAGAAGGGTGGGTTGCCCTATTCTCCTAGTTGTTTGACTCTATTGTAATTTCAAATTCATGTAGGCAGTTTTCAAAGAATTTTTTTTGGAAATTTCTATCAAGACATTCTGCAAAGAGGCATGCTATGTAGTAATTTTTTCTTTTTATTTTCTGAAAAATAAAAGTGTGGGAAATATTGAGGATATAAATATTATTTTTTAAAAGGACACATTTTATTCAACACAGAATGGATAAATTAAGCCTTTATGAAAAGTTTGATGGAATGATTTTCACAGTTGGCAAATACAAATATAGTTATTGTTAATTAAAAGAGATCTCTGGGAAATTGTTGATGGTACAATGCCAAAGCCAATAGATGCAAATGAACTTCAAAAATGGAAGGTAAAAGATAAGAAAGCATTGGCTAGAATTGGTCTCGGTTTATCTAAACCTTATTTGCGCCATGTAGATTTTAAAAAATCTTCTAAGGATATCTAGGAAACATTGAATACTTTGTTTGGATCAAAAGTTGATAGTGCAGAAATAACTATAAAGCAAAAGTTGTATGGTTTGAAAATGGAAGAAGGTGAAGATATAGTGTCTCACATCAATAAATTTTGTTCCTTGATAAATCAGTTGGCTGGTATAAATGAAGAAATAAAGGAAAATGATGCAAAAGCTATTCTTTTAAATAGTATGCCAAATAGCATGTCTCACAAGGTATTCACCTTAAGCAAAATTAATTCAAGTCTAGAAAGTATTATATCTACATTGCTTGATGAGAGAAACAAACATGTTTCAAAAGAAGAAGTTGCATTGACTGCACAGAACAAGGCTATTACTTCTTACAAAAAATCAAAACATTTGACGAAGCTCAAACATGCAAGTGGCACATGTTTCTATTGTAAAAAGACATGACATGTAGTATTGAATTGCAAACAAAGAGCATGAGATCTTCTTAATGGAAAGTTGCAAGATAACGCTTTGATGATTGAAGGAAAGGACCACACTTCCAGTGATGAAGAAATTCCACATCAAAGTGACGAAGAATATGTGTACTAATTTCTAGTTTTCCTCTATGTCAGTACAAAGGGGGGATGTTAGAATTTAGTACTTGAAATATTTTGTTAATAATAAATAAATTAACATGATATTGTTAGTTTAATAAATAAAATTAGTTCGGGTAGTTATGTTCCCATAAATAGTTTTATACGGGAATAATGGCTTCATAATTCCAATACTTTGTAATAGTTTGTAGTGCAATGTGAATGACAGTATTTCAATTCGAGAGCAATCTCATTTTATTCTCTCCCATTTCAATACCTATGACATCCATAACTTGGATTTCTTTCATCCTTAAAGCATTTCCAAAGTTGTAATCTGATTTTCAACTCAATCTATTTCTTCAGATGAGCATTTTGTATTAGTTCAAGTAACAATTCTCGTTTAAATCATGCTCGTTTTCTTTCTCATTGATCATAAGCCTTGACCTTTCCACTACCTTTCACTAATAATACCAATACCTTAACCTTTTATCTTTACCAACCTTGTTGTGGTTATTGAGTTCAATACTTTGGTTAAAAGTTCTCCTACTAGAGATACAACATAAAACTTCATTGAAAAGGATACTTATCTGAGTACATCTACTCTCCCTCTTTCCCCCTTAGTGTTTCCAAGACATTAGATCATCTCAAAGTTGAACCCTTAACAATCATCCACTCTCTCCAAATTGGTTGAATTGATTTAACATTCCTTGTTATTGGCTTTTGATAGTTGATTGACTATTACTAGTCTTCCTTACCCTTCATGGTATACTTTAGATATACTTTTTGTTTTCAAAATTGGATTCATCATCGCCTTCTAATCTCTCAAAATCAACAGTTGGATCCATTGTAACGAGATCTAATGAATAAACAACTTACAAGCTATGAGATACTCTAGTATTTCTTTCCAACTCTCTTTTCCATGCATACTAATATCCTTTTTAACCATATTCATTGGAACATCTCCTAAACATAAGTTTACTTTCATTAACAAGTTGGTAAATTCAATTTGCACTTCAACCAAGCTATACTCTAACTGAGCTCTTTGTCTGAATTGTTTGATTTTCTTTCCAAAGCTTTTTTACCTTGCAATCATCTTTCAAAGTAATTTTGTCCAAATTCTTGGTATTTTCCTTTTCTCATAACTTTGGACACTCTAAGGTTGTTCAATTTATTTTCCCTATTTCAATTAGAATCTCCAAATTGACTTTGCCTATTCCAATTGGTGGAATCCTGTTGGCTTTTATTCTTCGTAGGTTGCTTCCTTTTCTGACCATTCTAGTCTCTACCCTTATTCTAAAGTACTAACTCTTCACTCTTGCCTCCAATTATTATTGCAAGATTTTAAACTTGTACTGAATCAAGTCTGTCAAGAGTTATCTAACCTCCTCGATACGTGTCTTGTTGATTTTAATTCACAAAACGTCGACTTACTATTTCGACTAAAGTTCCCAATTTATGCTACCAATTAGTTTTCAATTTATGCTATCAAAATATTTCAATCCAAACCCCTTTCAAAAACGATAAAAAGGTATGAACTCTTTCTTCTTCTTTTATTGACTCAAGGATATCCTTACGACCTAGCCCAACGCCCAACGCCCAACCCACCTTATCTTGCTTACATTTTGTCAAGTTGGGGTTGGGAAGGGGTGTCATACTAGGGCGATACTAGTCCCCTAGGGATATCTACAACAACCTACAAGCCACGTGCCTCAGGTAAACTCGGACTTCGAAGTCATACCCAAGATCATGGGGAGTATACCCACGATTTAAGCCTCCTCCACTATTCGTGTGGGCTCTGGGACGAACCCGACTTTTATTCCTGCTTAGGAGAGAGAATGAGGGTGTGCAGATCGGTTTTTTAATTCAATTTTGGCATAGATAAGATAATTACTACTTATTCCTCTAGCATTGTCAAAATGATTGAAAACATGTTATGTATTAAAATTTGAAGAAGAAAAAGAAAAGATAATGAGAAAACATGAAGGGAAGGAATGAGTTTGATAAATTAGATACAAGGAAAGATAATAGGAAGATAGACCTAGATATAAAATAGATAGAATGAGAAGTAAAAGATAAAGAATAAAAACAGAAAATAAAAGAAATAAATAGAGAGAAAGAAGTAGGGACATGGTGAGACAACAAAGGAAAAGTTGTGAGAGAAAGTCAAAAAGACAAAAAGTAAACAAAAACGATAAAAATATAAAAAAAAAAAAGTTAAAGTTAAAGAAATAAAGAATAACATAAAGATGATAAACATGGAATGGATAGAGGAGGAATATTCAGGAATGGAATGGAAGGAAGGACATAAAGATGGAGATAAATGGAATGAAACAAAAATAGAAAAAATATTATAAACAGAGAATTTTAACATACTGAAAAGAATAAATACAAATAGAGAGAGACACAGACTAAAGAAATGTAAGAAATCAAAGCGATAGATATTCAGAGAGTGTTAATGTGACAAAATGAGAAAACTACAAAATTAATGATAAATTGAAAAAAAAACAAAAACAAAAACAAAAAAAAGACAAAATAACCAAGGATTTAAAAAAATAGATACAAAATCAGAAATTAATTTAATATAAAATACATGAATGAAAAAAAAAATAACATAGAGAATAAGATAGGTAATATTAAAAATGTAGGAAAAAAAACATAAACAATATATAGATAAGGAATGAGATAAATTTATAGAAAAATTAACAATCGAAAGTAGAGACATAAAAAGAAAGAAATAAGGGAGAAAGATTAAAGCAAGCATGAAATAGAGGAAAGAAAAAATAAAAGAACAAGTAAATGAAAGTGAGAGAGAACAAATAAAAAATCAATAGATAAAGAATAGTTAATGAAAAAAAAAGGATGAATAAAAGTATTAAGTGAGAGAAACAATAAATCATAGGAAAGAAAAGAGAGAGTAGGATAGTGAAATAAAAATAAATAAAAAAGAAATTGAAAAGGGATTTTAATATAAATAATAAAAGTAACTAATAAAGGAATTGAAAATAGAAATAAATAGAAAGCAGAAGTGGGGTAGACATAGGAACAATCATAAAAAGAAAGAAAATTAAAAGAAATAGAGAGAATAAAAGAAACATTGAATGTCTAATAAGAGAGAGAAAGGGAGAGAGAATCAATCTTGCAAAGACAAAAAATTATATAGTCAAGAAATAATATTGAATGTCAAATAAGAAAGAGAGAAAAATTATCATGTAAAACCGAAGAATTACATGGTGAAGATATTTAAAAAAGAGTTCAAAAAAAAAAAAAGTCGTAAAAAGAAAAGACAATTTTAGAAAGAAAGAAAGAGAGAAAAATAAAGGTAAATCAAAAAATATATAGATTGAAAGAAAAACATAAATAAAAATAATAAAAAATAAAATGAGATATGCATGGGCAAAGTAAGAGAGAGACAAATAGAAAATAGGGAAAATAATTAAGAAGAGACAAATGAAATAAAATATATGAATGAAAAA
The DNA here is from genome assembly GCA_007258455.2 of Sequoia sempervirens. Classification (NCBI taxonomy): domain Eukaryota; kingdom Viridiplantae; phylum Streptophyta; class Pinopsida; order Cupressales; family Cupressaceae; genus Sequoia; species Sequoia sempervirens. The sequence goes on along the minus strand of VDFB02329906.1, from coordinate 835 downwards.
AATAACATAGGGAAAAAGAGAGGTTATATTAAAAATCAAGACAATGAAAAATAAAATAATAGAATAAGATAAATAAATACAATACCAAAATTAATTGAAAATTATGTGACCTACAAGAGATGTTTAATCAACCTTAGCTAACAACTAAAAGGTTATAGATAAAAAAAATTAACAAAAAGAGAAAAAATACGATAAATAGAGGGAGGGAGAGAATGACAAATTTACACACAAAGATAAAAATGACAAAAAAATGAAACAAGAGAAAGATAAAAGATAGATGGAAAGAATTAAACAAATAAACATTGAGTGACCAAGCAAGTGAGAGAGAATAAAGAGAACAAATTTGAGAAAATAAACATAAAAATGTGAAAATATAGAAATGGGCAAGCAAAATAGATAGGCAAAGAGAGATAATTGAGAGAATGAAACATAAATAAACTAGCTATTGTTTGTGCAATGGGTACGGCGAAGAAATGTGAAAAGTTAATTAGGAAAAAAATGATTGATTTTTTTGCACACATTTGTGTAGTAAATAAGATCATTTGATAGATCATTTATATTTATTAATTTTTTTAATAATTTATATTATTAATTTATTGATTTTAATATTATTATTAATTTGTATATATATTTTATATTATTATTAATGTATTAATATATTAACTATTATATTAAGTCAAAATTTAATAATATCCGTATAAAAAGCCACAGACTGCGATTATTATTCATTTTTAATTTGCTTAGTTTGATTAGTTGTCATACACTATGAACTTGAAGATAATTTATTATTAATATATATGCAGCTCGCCAAATTGGAGGAGTGGAAAGGTCAATA
>VDFB02329905.1:0-168083 GCA_007258455.2 Sequoia sempervirens | reverse complement strand
AGAAAAAGAAAAAGACAATGAAGAAGAAGAAGTTCCTAATCAAGCTATTCAACCATTTCAAGGGTACCATGTACTATTCCTCACCTCTTCCTCTCTGGCACATAAAAATTTTCAAGTAAAGGGAGAACACATTCATCACCATCAAGAGCTTGATGCAAAGGGAAGACATATCTTGGAGCTAAAGTTAATTTTTCAGACACGCAAGAAGAATTTGAGGACATCAATAGTTCCAAGTTACCTCATTATAAGGAAATATTTTCTAGTTGAAGTTACCACATGGGATGATGAAGATTATATGAAGAAACTACCACAATTGTTCAACGTTGAGGACAACGCTTTTGTAAAGGTGGGGGGCATGTTATGCTATTGCTTCCATAGTGTATATGGTTATGAATAGTCAGCTTGTGGCTATCTTAACTCTTAATTAAGTCATATTATCATTAGTATATTATTATTTAGTTATTTAGTTCAGCCTAAGACTTATATAGGGCTATCCAGGTCAACTTGGGTGATATCCAAGGAATAAATAGGTATATATAGGAGGTTGTGAGTCTTATTTCATCATCATATTGTGAAGTGTGTTCTCATTAGAGATATTTGGAGGTTTTCCCCCTTGAAGTGGCTTGTTATTCTCAGTTATTCTCAAGTATTTGGAGCATATTTCATATCATATTCTTCTATTGTGCAATTTATTTCATAACAATTTATCAGCTTAAAGGTGCTAATGGACAGTGTTTTATGACTCAGATAAATGATAGCTGGTTATGGAATAAGAGAATCTATCACATGAATTTTGATAACTTGGCAAGGATTAGTACTGTTCAAGCCATGAGAGATCTACTGAGAATTACAAAGCCTATAAATGCTATTTGTAGGAATTGCCAGTTCAGGAAGCAGACAAGAAATCATTACAGATTAAGAGAACAATCTACTACTGGATTGTTGGATTTGGTTCATATAGATCTTTGTGGTCCCATGAGAGTGCGAAGTCTACTTGGCGAAAGGTACTTTATGCTTTTAATTGATGATTTTTCTAGATATACTTGGGTTACATTTTTGAGAGAAAATCAGAAGCATTAAATATATTCAAAGCATTCAAGGCTATGGTTGAAAATGAAGTGAATTTGAAGATAAAATGCTTGAGATCTGACAGAGGTGGTGAATTCACCTCCCATGAGTTTAATATGTTTTATAAAGTGAATGGAATAAAGAGAGTTATTTGCTCTGAGAACTCCTCAATAGAATGGAATTATTGAAAGGAAAAATAGAATAGTTCAAGAAGCTGCCAGGTCAATGATCACTGAAGTCGGATTACCAAAATTTTACTAGAAAGAAGCTATTCACACTATTGTGTATGTAATCAATTGAGTTTAGGAAAGAGAAAATAGTACAAAGACTCCCTCTGAGCTATGACATGAAATAATTCCAACAATTAAATATTTCAAGGTATTTAGAAGAAATTTCTATATTAGAAGAGATGAGGAAACATTGGGAAATTTTGATGCAGGTAGTGATGAAGAAATATTTCTTGGTTACTCTACTAAAAGCAAGGCATACAAATGCTTCAACAAAAGACTAAGGAAGATTGTGGAGAGCTCGAATGTGAAGGTTGATGAAACAGTGAAGAATTATATTGATATTGATGGATATGTGTTTGATGAACATGACTGTGTGAGTAGAAGAAATTATGGGAGAACAAAATAGAAATGAGTACAAAGAGTAGAATGAAAGAGAAAATGATGCTCTGATAATGTCCCCTAGATCGTCGAAATATTTAAAGAGGAATTATTCAGAAAGTCAAATTATTGGAGACAAGACAAAAGGTTTGTTGACTAGAAGCAAAGTCATTGCTAAAGTAAATTTGTGCTTAGTCTCTAAAATTGAGCTGAAGTCAGTAAGTGAAGCTTGTGAGGATGAAAATTTGAAGGAAGCAATGAAAGAAGAAATTTTGAAAATTGAAAAGAATCAAACTTGGGAATTGGTCCCAAGACTGGCAGACAAAAATATCATTGGATCAAAATGGGTATTTAAAAACAAGCTAAATGAGAACAAGAAAGTTGTCAGAAACAAAGCAAGGCTTGTGTGTAAAGGCTACTCACAAGTGGAAGGTATAGATTTCTAAGAGACTTTTTCCCCGGTAGCAAGAATGGAAACTATAAGGATGTTCTTGGCATTAACTTCTTATAAAGATTTCAAAGTCTATCAGATGGATGTGAAGTCAACATTTTTGAATGGTGAACTAGATGAAGAGGTCTACATGGAACAACCATAAGGATTTCAGTTAATAGATCAATTGGATATGGTGTACAGATTGAAGAAATATTTATATGGAATGAAGCAAGCTCCTAGAGCTTGGTATGCCAGGTTAGATAAGTATTTGAATCAACAAGGATTTAACAAAGGTATGACAGACAATAATCTGTATTTCAAGACTAAAAATGACAAAATCTTGATAGTAGTTGTATATGTTGATGACATTATCTTTGGAGGAAATGAAAAGATGTGTAAGATGTTTGTGGAAGAAATGCATAAAGAATTTGAAATGTCTATGTTTGGTGAGATGAATTTCTTTCTTGGGCTATAGATTAATCAAATAGAGAAAGGAATTTTCATTTCATAATCTAAGTATGTGAGTGAAATGTTGAGAAAATTTGGGATGGACGGTTCCAAACTGGTAAGTAATCCTATGGTGACTAGATGCAAGTTGGGAAAAGATGATTCACCTAAGACTGATCATTGGTGGACTACTATATTTGACTGCTACTAGATTGAATATTATGCATGCGGTTTTTCTTGTAGCTAGATTTCAAGAAGATCCGAAGGAAACGCATGTTACAGCAGTTAAAAGAATATTTAGATATTTGAAAGGAACTCTGGATTATAGATTATGGTATCCTAAAGATACTGATTTTACACTCAGTGCTTATACAAATGCAGATTGGGTTGGAAGTATAGATGACAAAAAGAGTACAAGTGGCGGTGCATTCTTTGTTGGATGTAGATTGGTGGCATGGTTGAGTAAAAAGCAAGATTCAATCTCTTTGTCTACTACTGAAGTTGAGTATATTGCTATTGCATCATGTTGTACACAAGTTTATGGATGAAATAGACATTGAAAGATATCACAGTACTACATGATGATCCTATTTCTATCTTCTATGATAACACAAGTGCAATTAACATTTTGAAGAATCTTGCTATGCACTCAAGAATGAAGCATATATCTATCAAGTATCATTTCTTAAGAGAGAAGATCATGGAGAATGAAGTCAATCTTGAGTATGTTTCGACAAAAGATCAGATTGTAGATATATTTACAAAGGATCTTCCTAAAGATACTTTTAAGTATCTCCAAGATAAGCTAGGGGTTATTGCCCCTCCTTTTACAAACTAAGATGCATTTGGAGATACATCAATTCAGTGAATTTATGATTCTATTTTTTAGACCGATGTTTGTTGGTGGCTGCCATCAGGGGGAGTAGGAAGATTTTCTAAGTGTTTTCATTATGATTATTTTGTTTTCATGTCAAAGAAAGTTTCAATGGACATATATTTTTCCTTTGCCATCGATGTAAAAAGGGGAGAGAGAGCATGTGAAAAGGAAAAGAAAGTTAATAAGAGAAAATAGGTAATGAGGAAGATGATCTTCAAAAAGGGGAGAAGCAGAAAGGAAAAATCTTGAGAAGTATTTTTAGAATAAGTATGGTGTCTTTGATGGTTTTTCACATCATGTGTTGCCATCAATGACAAAGGGGGAGATTGTTGCAAGAATGGAAGAAGAATGAAGTGTTTCCATTGATGTCAACTGGTCAACTAGTTTTATAATAGTTTTTGTTGATTGTACATGTTGAGGATATTGAGAAAATTGTATTAAAAGAAGGTTGTCAGTGAACTATGTTTTGCTATGTGTTGATTGAGGTCTGGGAGAATTGTTGTTGGTCTAGATTTCTCTTTGTTGAAGTATTATGGCATATGGTTCAAGAGTTGTGTTGCCCTAGTTCTATTGAAGCTGGTTTTGGCATTTGGAAGTATTGAGCTTAATTGATTTATGTGTTTTACAGTGGTATGGCTTACCACGTGTCAAGCACTACTTTTGAATTTGATGAAGAATGTTGGATCTATTATGGGTCTCGGTAAAGTGTGTGTTTGGGTTGACCTCATTCTAATTCCACCCTAGGATGTTTGGCACCAACCTAATTTGAATTTGAAGTTGGATGGCCGACTTTGTATCTTTTCAAGGTTGGAGATAGTATAAATACATAATGTGCTAGTGATGAAAACTATACATAAGAAAAGAAGGAAGATAAGTGAAAGAGCATATGTGAATTTGATGCTATTCTTAAAGTGTGTGAGTTAAGTGTGTGGTTGTTCAGTGTGGAGCTTAAACAATTATTTTCTGGATGCAATGATTAGAAGGCTAAATCTATCATTCATGTGAGTTGATAAGTGATTGTGGTGGAATCTCTGTTGCATTGGGATTGTTGTCTCCCTGTAACAAGTCTTGTTTGTCTTTTTGTATCTTTGTGGCAGTGATCCCTTCGAGTTGTAGTCTTGTGGACAACAAGTCTGAATAGTGAGTCCTTATTTTAGGCAGTGGGCCTTATTTCAAGTAGTGAGCCTTATCTCAAGCAGTGAGCCTGTAATCGGTTTTGATATTCTTTGTAGTGTGAGTTAATCCTCACTGTGGTTTTTCCATCATTGGGTTTTCCAAGTAAATCTAGTGTTATTGTGTTTTTGGATTTGTATTTGATGGTTAATCACTTAATCAATGTATGTGTTAGTTTCGATAATTGAATTTAAGGTTATAATATGTGACAACTGATTCACCCCCCCCCCTCTCAGTTGTCCTATCCAACACTCTTACCATTAGGAGGGATATTATGAGAATAGTTACTATGGTTATCATGAGTATCAATGATTGCATATGTTGGAAGGTTAGAAGCCTTAGTGGATGATCTAGGTGAGATAAAGTCCCTAAGGGAATCATATAACATGACAAAGTCATCACAACTAAAGGGCTTGGTAAATATAGAACGTGATTTTGGAAAGAGATCTAACATGATTAAATCACTATGCTTTTTGCAAGATTAATCATTAATTTCCAACTCACATTTAAGCTAACTAAGGTTAAAAATAGGTTTACAAACCTACCAAAAATTTGTAAACTAGATTGTAGACCTATAAACTGACAAAATATCAATATATTTCTAAGTTTTGAAGTTGTTTTTGGAGAATTGGGACACCCTAGGGTGTCTGGGTCCTGGTAGGGATTTTTTAAAGTTGTTAGTTTTAGAGGCACTAGTGATAGGAATTAATTGTATGGTAGCTTGCAAACCCATATTTAGAATTAATTTTGTTGCTATTTTGTACTTTTTTTGGATTGTGTAATGTATCATAACAACCTAAAGTTTTCAAATTTTACAAAAATAAAATGCAATTTATCCTAATTATGCAATGTTTCAAAAAATAAATGCAATACACCTATAAATTTGATAATCTTTAATATTGAAATGCATTTTTTTCATAAATTTGCAACAAATGAATCAAAATGACAACTTTCTTTAACATGCAATAACACTTTTCCAGAATTTCAAATCAGACAATTGCAAGTAGAATTAGACAGAGAATGAGAGATAGAGACCTATGTAAAATTTATTTGAGCCACTTGTAGCAGGAAAGGAGTGCCTAAGGGCATCTAATTCCTAGACAGAGTTTCAAAAAAATGAAAAATTTATTGTTTATTAGGTTGCCTATAGGTTTTTTTTGGTGCAAATAGGATTGAAATTGAAATTTTTCCAGATTTTGATCCCTTTATGATTGTTAAATTGAAAATGCAAGTGCGCAACAATGTCAGAAAATAAATTACAATGTTGAAGGAAATTTTTAGATCTAAGATGTAATAATTGATTGACTCCAAGATGCAAAAAGATGATTTGAAACAAAACAATGCAAGTTTTTCACTTTTTTGACCTAAATGAAAATATGCAAATTTGATTGTAATGAACAATTTTATGTTTTAATGTCCTAATGAATGTAATTTATATGACTAAAAGTAATCCTGTTACAAACTATGATGTAATATGGAATGCAATTTTTTGAATTTTTATGACCTTTTATAATTCAAAAATGAAACCCTAAATGAGTTATGCAAAATAATATGATGTCAAACCTTGATCTAGGGTTTGAAAGAATTCCAATTTCAGAAGGTTTATGATGTTGACATGCCGGGTTCACCAAAATGTAATATATGAAAAAGGGAACCTGAGGCCCTAAGTGCAAAGAACTTAGGGTGCAAGGGGCTTTTTTCCAAGTTACATTGAGATGTAGATTCACAAGGTGATTAGATTGACTTACAACCATGAAGGTGAGCCAATGAAGCCTAAATCTACATCTAAATGAAGATTGGAATGGATTAGAATTGATTAACCTAATTAAACTATGTGCCCTAATATGTAAATTGCAAGATCCCCATAACTGATAAATAGAAACAGTCAATTTTCAGTAGATTTGAGAAGTGTAGAGGGTAGTTTACCTACTTAGAAAATTTTATTTTAGTGTGCCTAAGGATACTCAGACACCTAGGGCTATATGGGTCCTTAATAGGGGGTCATAAAACTAATTTGGGGTCCTTTGGTGCTAGATCTAAGCTTTTGATTCCCTGTTGTAGAGTTGTCAAAATTCCATCAAATAATTTTGTAGGTGAGTTTTTGTGGGTTGACAAGATGTAGGGCTTCAAATGCAATAATGGAAAATTTATCTTCACACTTCCTTCATGATCATCTAGCATTCATTGGAGTTTGTGGTATTTCTTGTTGTTATTGCAAAGAATGAGGAACCAATGGAACATTGTTATCTAGAGTATCATCCAACACCACAAAATCCTTTTCTTTCTTCTCATGTTGCTGCAACTGATCTTTGTACAACACCTTCTCATTGAATACAACATCCCTGCTTCTCACAATTTTCATATTTCCAGCATCCCAAAGCCTATAACCAAATTCATCAATGCCATAGCCAACAAAGATACACCTTTTTGATTTTGCATCTAGCTTGGTTCTATTTTCATAATCTATATGTTCAAATGTTTCCAAAGGTTTTGAGAAAAGAATAACTTACCTTATTACCTGTCCATGCTTCCTCTAGAATACTACAACCCAAAGGAATTGAAGGACCTCTATTAATTAAATATACAATGGTATTGACATTAACGAAATTTTAAACCGTTTGAAGTTATGAAAAGCTAAGAACGGGGCCTAAAAAACCTAGATAATTGTTTTAAAATATTTTATGTACCCATTTTTCTGTGCTCAAAAGAAGATGACGGGATTTCATATTAATTCTTCGTTGTAACCTGCAAAACAACGAAAAATAAACAAGAAAACACACAAATTTCTCTACAAAATTGTAAGATTCACGTCGGGTTCACCAATGTGAGATGGGTTCAAAAATAAAATAGCATAGACAAAGTGACAGCCAACACTACTAAGCTATTAAACCACATCAACAAGAGAATACAAACAAAATGGAGATATCAAAATGAAAGCAAACAAAATAAAACACTCCCCATATTGTAGTTGATTCCTTCTCTTGCTCTCCTTCCTGTTATGCAAATTTTCCCTCAGATTTGTTGAAATACTTGTGCAAAACCTGCAAATGGTAGCAAGAAAGTTGGAGACAATTAGTTGTTAAGGTGAAAATGGAGGAGGAAGGTTGCTTTTATAGACAACCATTCAAATGGACGGTTGGGATTAATCTTCTAGAAAGATTCCAAAATCAATGGATGGGAATGCATGAGAGGGATGTTATGAAATGGATGGTTGAGATTAAGTCTCAGAAAATATGTCAAGATCAAGGGTCCAAAATTGATGCACCAAAAATATTCCATGCATGGAAAAGCTATGACACCGATAGCTATGATGCTTGATAGCTATGATAGACATGCAAGACATGCAGGTTGGTTTTAGTATGAGAAAAAATCTAGTCTTTTGATGTTGGGGCACTTGCATATGAATCCTTTCCAAAGATGTTGGTGTACCATGGTCTACTAGACAAGAATCTATCCTATTGACTAGAAGATGATGCTTCTGCCATTGTTGTGTTCTTGGAAGGTTTTTCAAAACACTTCTTTAGAGCAACAATTGCTTAAGAGTTTCGATACTTAGCAAAAAAATACTTTTTGGCTGCATTTAATTTTCACACGTACACTCAATAAGGTGTTGTCGTTACCACTAGCTCACTAAGTGCTTCCAGTGAGGCAATAGATTTGGAATGGGATTTGTATCCCTCAGGAATTCTAATTTTGTAGTGAGAATGTAATTACTACATTCCCTCCACTCTCCTTTTCTCAAATAAGCCTTATGCAATGGGAAGCGTTCCTTTGAGAAATGAAAGAGTGCTTTTAGTGATTGAAAGGTACTTCAAAAAGACATTTACATTTAATTTTTTAGAATTTATCACTTTAAGAAATGTCTTTTCACTTGAGCGAGCAGGCTAGTGTTGGTGATAACAATGGACACATGGAAACAATTGGTACGTGAGTGAGCATTTAATCCCAATGCCCAAATTAATTTCTCAAGGCTTGGTTTTAGATCATCCATATAATTTTTCCCTCACCTCCTATCACCTTGATATTTTTTCCATTAGTATTTGACGAGAGATAGATTTTCCATTAGTCAAGCTCTCAGGTGCACTTTTCTATAAATAGCATTACCAACTTAGCAAAAAAAAAATACTAAATTAGAATTTGAGTTAGTAAGCTTCTCCTGGTATGTTTTTCATAAATGAATGTTATGACAGGGGATTATGATAGAACATCTTTGACCAGGTGGTGCATAAATAATTTATTTTAAATTATTTATTCAAAAATGGAGGGGAGGAAATGGACAAGTGAAAAATAAATTATTTATTCAAATTATTTATTTGGAGAAAATGAAAAGAGGAGAATTTAATTAAATTTATCAATTTAATTAAATGGAGAGATGAAAATTAGACCTTAAATAATTAATTTAGATTAATTATTTAATAGGGGAGGTGGCATGAGATAGTTTGAGTCTTTTGTCCAAGAACAATATGATTGATGGTTTTCCAAGGATAGTAGAGCCTAATATTAGATGTGAGGCTTGCATTTTGGTCAAGCAACATAGGCATCCCTTTCAATTGAGAAAACCTACAAGGGCAAGAGCACCATTGGAGCTAGTGCATACGGATTTCTTTGGCCCTATGAAAATCATTTTTGTTGGTAAAAAAATATTTTTTATGACCTTTAATGATTACAGCTGTAAGACATGGGTCTATTTTTTGCAACATAAATCTAAAGCTTTTGATAAGTTTTTTTTGTTTAAGGCCTAAGCTGAAAAAAAGAGTGGAAATTTTATCAAGGTCCTAAGGTCAGATTGTGGAGGAGAGTATACCTCTAAATTGTTTGTGAAATTTTACAAGAAAAATGGCATCAAGAAGGAGCTAACAGCCAGTTATACTCTATAACAAAATGGAGTGGCTGAGATGAAGAATAGGACCATCGTGGAGATGGCAAGGAGAATGATGAAACCGAAAGGACTCCAGACTAAATATTGGGGAGATGTTATAGCAACAACTATTTATTTGATTAATAGAAGTCCAAAAAAATTGGTATGTGACAAGATCCCACAAGAGGCATGGACAAAACGCAAGTGGATAGTTGATCACTTGAGACTATTCAAGTTTTTAGCATATGCACATGTGCCTAAAGAAAAGAGGTAAAAATTGGATGACAAGGGTGAAAAATGCATTTTCATGGGCTATAGTGAAGAGTCCAAATCCTATCGGCTATACAATCCGGTCACCAAAAAGATAGTCACTAGTAGGGATATGGAGTTCCTAGAGGACACGTCATGGGATGGAGTGGTAGATTCTGATAGCTCAAAACCACTATTGATAGCTCCTAAAGAAGTAGATACTAAACATGAAGTTCAGCAAGAAGAGCCTGCAATTGCTCTTGAAAGTATCAAATGAGCCCCTCAAGAGCCCCTAAGCAATCCTAAAAGCTCTTGATGGCTCTTGATGACTCCTGAAGCTAGAAGACGGGAAGATAGATAGAGTTAGCCAGAGGATTGGCTCCTGAAGCTACTAGTTGAGCTCCTGAAAACTCCCAAAAGCTCCTGAAGTGAGCAGACAGAAAGGTAAGTAGCTAGAGATAGCCAAAAGATTGGCTCCTAAAGAGTTCTTGAGAGCTCCTAAAATTTTTGGTAGAGCTCCCAAACCTGCTTGTTTAGCACAACAGCAGTAGCAGTGAAAGTTCAGAACCACCTCTCGCCTCTCTAATGCTAAAGAAGACCAAGATTCTAAGGGAGATCTACTAGAATGAAAGGTATGATGAAGTTTTTGATGAGAGTGTGAATTTTGCATTGTTTTCTCATAGTGATCCAATTTATTTTGAGGAAAATGTGAAAGAGGAGAAATGGTGTGAGGCCGTGGATGAGGAGATAGATGCAATATAGAGGAACAACACATGGGAGTTAATAGATTTTCCTCCCAACAAGCAAGTTATTGGGGTGAAATGGGTCTACAAGACCAAGTGCAATGTCGAAGGAAGGATAGACTAACACAAGGCAAGATTAGTTGTCAAGGGGTACAAACAACAATTTGGGAGAGATTATAATGAGACATTTTCCCTTGTTGCAAGAATGGAAACCGTGTGAGCAGTCATAGTAATTGCAACCCAGCACATGTGGAAGGTATTTCAAATGGATGTGAAGTCTCTCTTCCTTAATGGAGTGTTGAAAGAAGAGGTTTATGTGGAGCAGCCATTTGGATATGAAGTTCCAGGTCAAGAACACAAGGTGTATAGGCTAAAGAAAGCTCTTTATGGGCTGAAGCAAGCTTTTTAGACATGGTATAGCAGGATTGACTCGTATTTGATGAGCAATGGCTTTAGCAAAAGTGATGGTGAGCCCACTCTTTACATGAAGGCAACAAATGGTAAGGTTTTGATTGTTGTCTTGTATGTTTATGATCTAGTTTTCATTGGGGATGATGATTTCCTCATTGTTGATTTTAAAGAGGCCATGAAAAGAGAGTTTGAAATGATATACTTAGGTCTCTTGGGATATTTTCTAGGCATAAAAGTAAAAAAAAATGCATGATGGTATATTTATCTCTCAAGAAAAATATCCAAATAAGATATTGAAGAGATTTAGGATGCTTGAAAGCAAGCCTGCCCCCACTCCAATAGCCATAGGTCTAAAGTTGAGCAAGGAAGATTGCAACAACAATGTGGATCCAACCATGTTTAATAGTTTGGTTGGAAGTTTAATGTATTTAACAACAACTAGGCCTGATATAATGCACAATGTGTCTTATTTCCAAGTTTATGGATACTCCACGAGACACCCATTGGCAAGCGGGTAAAATAATCCTAAGGTATGTGAATGACACCAAAGGATATGACATTTTGTACACTACAACAAGTGTTTTTGGACTGGTTGGATACATGGATAGTGATTGGACAAGAAGTTTGGATGATAGGAAGAGCACATTGGGCTATGTGTTTCATTTGGGTTTGGGAGTCATTCCATGGGCTTCCAAGAAACAACCTATAGTTTCCCTATCTACAACAAAGGCTGAGTATATAACAGCGAGTGCAACAACATGTCAAGCTATTTGGTTGAGAAGAATCTTGGTAGATTTGATAGAAGAACAAGAGGATGGAACAATAATTTATTGTGACAATGTTTCATCAATAGCCTTGATGAAAAATATTTTGTTTCATGGAAGAAGAAAGCACATTGAAATCAAGTATCATTTTATCAAATAATTGGTTGAGAATGGTGAAATTAAAATGGCATTTTGTAGGTTTGAGCAACAACTAGAAGCCTTTGAGCAAGGACAGTTTCGAGTGCCTAAGGAGAAAATTGAGTGTTATTGATTTGGATCAAGATTGATCCTATTTCTTTGGCTTAGGATCAAGGGGGAGTGTTGGAAAACTGAATGCTCCTGAGCCTCCTACTCTTGTTACCTGATTTTTAGCTTTAAGCTTAAATTAGGTAACTTAGTGTTTGTTCTTTTCAGGTTGTTTAAACATTTAAAAAACAAACCATTAAACTGCTAGATTCAATATGTATGAAGGAGTGTGATGTAGAGTTGCATGGATAGAAAACACCCAACTATGATGGCAAAGACACTCAACTTAAATGCTTCTATCAAATACTCTTACATGGAGCCTTAAACTCCATTACTCCTTAAGATATCAGCCCTCTCACACCTAGGGTTCACAACTCAGACCTCTTACAGACCTTGGAAACATTGAATCATGTCTTTTTTTATCAGAATAAGGTGTGACAACTTCTTAACACTTAGCTTTCAACAAACTTCCAAAAACTATGGTGAATTAGGCACTTTTTTCTCTTAAGGCTAGTAGCCTTACCTGATAGGACAACCAATATAAAATACACATGGAGGACTTTCAAGAAACCAAACCTATGGATTATACATCCAAAATGGACCTCTACCAAGTCTCAATACCTTTTTCCCATGAATTTCAATGCACAAACCACAATAAGGCATTCTACCACTACTCCAAGAGACCTAATTCATAGACCTACACCTGGGTATTGACTATCTAGGCTCTCCCCTTCACCCCAAAGCCAAAAAAAAAACTCCTATAGGTTTTCCACACCTATTACCATCATTCCTAAGTGCCTCTTAAATAGATTCTTCAAAATCAAGCAAAAACTCACTTTTTTGCTTGTCAATTAGGCTTGCCACATAGAGATGTCAAGCCAAAAACATTGCACCACTTCCTCCAATGAGCCTTCCATTCTCCAATACCTTGAGTACATAGTATTAAAGACTCATATCTTCCATTCCATAAGGATTTTTCCACTTTACAACATGGGAATGGAAGAAATCCACTTTTTTCTCTCAAAACCCTGATTTTAAGGGTTTTCAAACCACCTAGGAGTAAAATTAAGATATATCCCTTATTACTCAATGAAATCTCACCACTCCAATTCTAGGAGAAATCTTATTCAATTAAATTTCCAACCATTACATGGTTCAAGAATAAACCAAAATGTACAGACTATATCAAGTACGTGATCAACAAATTCTACAGGAAAAACATGGGGTTTGAGACCACCCAGTAGTAAAATGGGGATATCTCACTCAATTCTCAATGAAATCACACAATTCCAATGAAAAAAGAAATTTTATTCAATTATATATCCAAAAATTATATTCTTAGAGCATTTAACAACACATAAAGGCCGCACAACGTACGGGATCAACAATTTCTTTATGAAAAACACATAAAACAACTTCTTCTTAGAAAACTCCTTCCAAACTTGTTCAACAGCCTTGCCTCAACCAAGAGAGGAATATTTGAAGCCTCCTAACTCCCTCCAACATCCTCCAACTTCCATTTGAATCAGTTTTCTGTTGGAAACATAATTAGACTTCATTTTTTTACTCTTTAATGCCTAATTAAGGCAATTTAGACAATTTTCACCAACTTGCCTACAAAGATGCTTCCAAAATATGTGAAAGGAATCCAAAAAAACTCAAATGAGCAAGGTGACTCCCCTAAAGTGTCTAGTTACATCAAGGCATCCTTATTTCATTAATTTTCCAAAATGCACTAGACTTACAAAGGAGGATGGAGACCTTGTTTGTACAAAAAGTTGGTCATCAAGACCAAAACTCCACCAAATCCCTAGGATACCTATTACAAAGCAATGAAATGGTCCATGAGACCTTATTCCAACATTAGAAAAAGAAAAAAAACATAACAAATGATTCTAGGTCCCTTAGACCCATGGGTGCTCCTACACCAGAGTGATTGTCAAATGAAGTAGATTACATTTTGTCATTTCAATGTTGTATTATAGCAAATTGGAAAGAGAACCATAGATATACAAATGTAGTCTTTTATTGATAATCTTGAAATATACATGTCCTTCACAAGCCAAGGGACTAACTCTCTTATTCAATGAACATATGAAGCAATTCATACATGAATAAGTAGAAGAAAGAAAGAAAAATGTGCATATAAGAATGGAACCAGTCATTGCCTAAGAATGACTGGTTGCAGGTTGCCTAAATGCTCTTTTGCTGTCCCAAATCACTTGTGTCCCTCCCAGATTCGTAGCAATCCTCACCCTACATTTGAAGAAAACATGATGTTAGAGCAAAGCTCTAAGCAATGAAAGATTCAATCCTTACATACACACCTACCTATGCATGTATAAATTGATCCATAAATGCATTAAACAAAAACATCCAACATATGCATTTATTTTCTAACTGTTTGCTTCATGTGAAAATTTAGGAAAAGTCTGATTATTGTTTCATTATCAGATCAAATACAACATGTGGGGTAAATGTGGCTCCCACGAGGGTAGAGCTCAACATGCTTTGAAGAAAAAGGAAATTTAGCAACTTGATCAAATATTTGTCTCTTATCAATGAATTAAATCAATATGGAATCACACCAGTTTATCAACTTTCATTATCAAATTCAAAAGATGCATCAAGTTCAATTATGCATCTATTAAATAATGAGAGAGAAATCCAGAATATTGCCATGGTCCCTCTTACCTTGACCTTATTGGACAGCCACACATCACATAGGATGGTGAGCTTTTAGGTTACCGACATAGGGGACATGTGTCTGGCCACTAGGATCAAAGTGGGGAGATAGTTATGTGTTACACATGATAAAAATGGAAACAAATGTGATGGAATCAGACAACAGATCAATGTGGGACAACAAGCATTACAATAGTTTCATGGAGGAACAGTTCACCATGAATGCATGCCACATGGACAATCATGTGAGAGACTATCAAACAAGAGTTCCATAGGTTTGATGAATAATGAGGACAATCTTTTCCAAAATAGGGGGCAGTCCAAAGAGAGTAAACAAGACAGCAACAATGTTGATCTCATAAAATAGGATAGCAACCATGAAGCATGCCATGAAGCCACATGGACAAAAAATTGCTAGGAAGAAGTCACATGATAGAAATCCAAGAGAGATTGAGTACATCTAATCTATTTTGTGCCTATGAAAACAACTATGTGCATCCATATTTAAAGACAAATCATTGTCAGGTTAAGGTGTTTACAAGTGGTAACATGGAAGCATGGTCAAAGGGGCAGTCAAGTCCCCATGAGGAGTTCAATTTTAAGATTCAGAAATGAATGGTATTTGTGTTACACAGTATCTGTTAATGGTGATAAGGCACAAATTTTAAAGATTCCAGTGAGCCAGTGAAAAAGTAGTAAGGAATAAGAAAAATCCAATGTGACCTTGTCAATATACTTTGGAGGAGACATCAATCATAGATGTCTTGAAGAACCATGACAAGGAGCGGACTTATAAAGTGTGCAGTATGATTAGAGGAGGAAATTGCTTATGAAATGTTGATGACAAAAGGATTCACAAATTTGAAAGCCTTGAAATTGAGAAATAGGGGGCCTGTACTCTCTACACTGGGCCATCAACTTATGTCAATGAGTGAGATCAAGGTTGCCAATAGTCTCAAGGACTATACTATGCCCTAGTCACAGTGTTAATGACTGTGCAAAACTTTGAGAAAATTCTAAATAGCCATCAAGGAAATCATGGGAGGTCATAAAGTCACAAAGAATTGGGAACACACATGATAGAACACAATACAATAAGCAAGTGGAAGAAAGTTATGAAATCCTAAAAAAACCTAGGTCAACTTCATGAGAAGACCACAATGATATGATTGTTATCATATGACTAGTTGCTTTCAAAAGGAGGGTAGTGTGCTTTATTACCAAGTGAATAGATGTTGTGGAAGTCATATGGATGAAAAGTATAGTCAGGGTAATCAAATGAGAAGTCCATAATGATATCATGCTATAGGGAAGCTAGAAGATAGACAACTCTAAAGAAAAAATTATGATGGTAACTATGCAGTCTTAAAGAATGCACTCATGCGATGAGATCACCAAAGGGACAGTTCACCTACTTATCTCTACACATAAAGATAGTCAAATAGAAGGGGAGGTGTTAGCCCTCTCAAAGACACTTAGCAATGGTAAGCTTCAAAGATCAATCCAGACAGGTACAATGCATGGCATTATCTTAGAGTAAACAATGGCTGTAAGTGATACTCATGTCAAGAACATGAAGGAAATGTTATTTGTAGGACTGTTTTGACAGTTGAGAGCAAATAATCATCCTTGTTCTGTAAGATTAACGGTAATAAGTGCAGCCTTCATAATTTCCTTTGTGGGAAATAGTCCTTCGTATGACAAAAGTGCATATGGGCAATCAGAACACATTGGGAAACTTGAGTAGTCCATGGAAGCATGTTGTGAGCATAAGTGCAATATATACTGTTTAAGGAGCAATAAATACCAATTTTGCAACAACACATGGCCTCAATTTTCATGGCAGTATGACAGTTGTTAAAGTTCAAGAATCAGTTCTTTTCCATATGAAACAGAACAACAAGTGAGATTACGAGTGATCAATCACTATTGATAGGTAGTCTTCAAGGAAACATTGCATAAAGAAAACCAAGTAACCATAAACAACACTATACAAGGTAAATATGTCTGCATTTTACAAAAAATGGTGGTGGTTTTCATCATCTATTAGGAGAAGACAAAAGGGACAATGATCATTAGTTGGTGCAAATCATTTTGCTACTGATGAAATTGAAATTTGCAAAGGAAAAATAGTTTTCTTCACAAAAATCACCCTCCCAATTGGGGTATTTTTTGCATCGACATTGAATACATAAGAAATTAGACATTTTTTGCATCATTCACAGAAATTAAAATAAGAGATACATGAAATCTATGAGATATACCTACACTGTGCAATAGCATTGAATCATTTAGCAAACCATTTTATTTTATTTTTTACCTGGGCAGCATTGTCTTATGGAACAAAGATAGAGATAACCAATAGGTAGAAATAATTACTGACTACACAAAGCTCCTAGGTAAAGGTTTGTGCTTAAGTAAAGAAAGAATAGTGTTCAAGTAAAGAATGATAAAACCCTTGGCAAGCACATTACCAAATGAAAAAAGGAAGCTTTTGTTTCAACTGGTGACCCTCCCATGGA
Source organism: Sequoia sempervirens (assembly GCA_007258455.2). Lineage (NCBI taxonomy): Eukaryota > Viridiplantae > Streptophyta > Pinopsida > Cupressales > Cupressaceae > Sequoia > Sequoia sempervirens. The sequence continues at coordinate 150,999 of VDFB02329905.1, read as the reverse complement.
ATCTCATTCTTGTTATAACCTTGCATGGTTTTATCACAAAATGGAGCTCAAAGTGAGCTTTTCATTCACTTTGAAATAAAAGCTTTAATATTTTCAACAAGAATCAAGCATCACCATTTTTAGAGAATAAAGGAAGATACAGAGGAAACCCAGTTTGGAAAAATGGAGGCCGAGCTCATAGGTCGTCTTTCTTCTCCCACATATCAAAAAACCCTTCTGGGTTGTTAAAAAATTTCTAATGCAAAGGAGAATCGAAGAAATGTTATGGTTATTTTTAAAAGAAGCAAAGCTACATAAAAAAAACATTATTTTATGTTCGTGGCTACGACCAGAGAGTTATTTTCTTTACAAAAAACAACAGAAACAAAATGGAGTGTCCTCATTAATAAATGCAGAAAAGAAACGAACTTCTAAGCTTCATTTTCAAGGTAGAAACAAAGAAAAACATGGTTTTCTATTGCTCAAAGTCAAGAGAAGACAATTTAACTCACCTGGAGCTTTTACTCACAAAAAATCTTGCAAAACATTCAATCTTTTGCTTCTATAAAAGCTTCACAAAATTCTCGTGGCGACTGTTAACAAATGAAACAACAACAGAAAGAGGAAACAATATAGATGGGTTAGAAAAATGTCCATGGCCACAGCATGTTGGTTGAAAAATGACCTCCAGATGGTGAAAAATCCAATTTTTAAGCTACATAAATCATTTTACCTACTGCTTGTGGTGTTTCTCATCAATGAAATCAACAAATCCATGGTGAATCTACATTTTTCCTATGTTTGCTCAAACCCTGGCGGTAGAGCATCATTTTCTAGATTCTTCCAAGCGACCAAATGATGGTTTTTTTCCATTATTCGAGTATTATCATTAGGGTTTGACCCCTATTTGGATATCAATGGGATTTTGTATCCCTTATTTTAAAAATAAAACACATGGTAAATGTGATGGGGGCTCAAAACTCATGAGTATTAACTTAGGAATTCTTGCCTTCATTTATTTTCCCCTTATTAAAACATTGTGCCTTTTCAAAATGTTGCTAAGTGTTTCAAGCAACCTATGGAGTGTGTCAAATCAGGTCATGCCTTTGACCTTTTGATTATGATGCCTTAGTGGCTTGTGACTTGGAATATGCTTTCCAAGTAACTTGGAGGTCAGCCATATTGGCCAAGTGCCTATAATTCCTTTGTAAACATGTATCTTACCATGTGTGTCCAAGAATGTTGAGTAAGGTAGGATGGTATAGTCAAATTCCTTAGAAGCTTTTTGAAGGCTTTTAGCTATGGAATTGTATGTTACATTTGTTGTCAGTTTTTGAAAATAGCTATAAGTGATTTGAAGATCATTTTCAATGCAGATGTAATACATTTTAATAGTTTTATAAATCACTTAATAAAATCACTATATTTATGCTTTAAAAGGCCACGTGTTTTCAAAAACACACATATTGCATGACTTGTGTGTGGGTCTAGATTTGGTCATGACTTGTCGACATGGAGAAAGTGTGGGAGGATGTATTTGGCTATTTTGGGGGCTATTTTGTCACACCTTCAATGTGACCTTGGACTTGCCTTGTTTTCTCTACATTTGGAGGACTTTTGTAGCGTTTTTGGAAACTTCTATTTTGGCTGGTGTGCTTCATCCGACCTAGGGTTTCTAGAAGGATTTGTGTGGGTTGTTGGTTGGATTTTTGCTTAAGTACCTTGAGACTTAAGTTTTAGGGGGTCTTTTCTTTCTTCTTGCAGGAATTGTGGCTTTTGGAGCCTTTTCTAGATAGAGGACAACATTGTTACTCAAATTTGTAGACTTATGCAGCAGTGTAACACCTTTTTGATGAATAAGCTAATATATCTTACCTTCTCATTATCTTGTTTATTGTGAAAGCCTTATGAATGGTTGATGAAATCTTATGGAAAAATTGTTTTCCCTTTGATTTTGTCCTATTTTTCTTTTCCTTTATGCAGTTAGTATGAATTTGTAGGTCATAACATGTGTTGAGTAAGTTTAGGATAAAGTCTAAGCTGTGAGGGTGCCATTTTCTTCCTTCTATATGTTGTCCATGACATTTTCAGCCCTATTATGAAACACTGATGCAAAGGCATATGGAGTTTTGAGTTGTGTAAACCACTATTAAGTCATTGACCACTCTTGTGTGTGGAAGCAGTTGTATTGGTCTAGGAAATTTCATTAGGTACATCACCATAGGGGTTAGTTTTCTTTTCATGCTTCTTTCTCCTCTTTTCCCAGCACGAAATATTTTAAGTGACACCATCAAAAGGGGAAGCCGACCCATAATCCAAAGGTCTACTTTCAAATACGTTACCCACAACTTGAAAGCAGTCCCATGTTACTCCAAATCTATTGAGTGCAATTAAAAAGGTTAGCAAACAGGGTGCAAATTTGGTGTCCTAACAGCTCTCATGTTAGATCCCCTGCTTCACCTACCCATCAGGAGTCCCCTTTTTCAATGGAAGTTTTTGGGATCATCATCCTGCAGCTCCTGACAACCACTAAAGTAAATGTGGTAGCTCTTTTTGAATTCTCAATTAATGCTGGTAGGTAATTTCAAATTTGAGAGGGAATGTTTGTTGAAGACAAAAGGTATTGAAGGAAAATTATTCTATTAAGTTGTTTGAATTGAATTCCTAAGTAGCAATAGGCTGAAGGGAATGTTCTTTGTTCTCTGTGTGATTCATAGAATATTTTTTGTGTGAGCTTATGAAAGCTCCTAAACAACAGTAGCTATTTTTTTTTTTGTGAGTAGAGATTGCTTCTGAAGAGCTCTGCATAGCTCCTGCTAGTGAGCTCCTAGTAGCTCTTGAAGTTATCTATTTTGGTTGAGCAGCTAATGAAGCTACCAACAGATTGTGTTTCGTAGCTTAGAATTAGCTTTCAATAGTTTAAGTTTTATTTTTCCTGTATTTTTCATTTCTAGTTATTGAATAGAAAGAAAAGTTGCATGTCTCCAAGTTTATTTCGGATTTTTATTTGTGTATTTCTAGTTTGGCTGGAAAATAGAGTAGTAGCTCTATGGCTTTCATTTTGTTTAAAAATTTGACACCATTATGGCCTCCCTCATATCCTTTGATGTTGATGTAGAGGAGAGCATTTTATTTCCACCTTGTAGTGTGTCTAGCTTTATTTGAAATGTGATCCATCCTCAAGTGTTCTTTGTGCCATCTATGTATATTTACATTGCCACATAGATCCACATATGGAGAATTTACGACATTGAAACAACATTCATGCTTTGCAATATCTTCCTTAGGGACATTCACAATCATTAAGCTACATGAAGGGGGTAAAGTGGTGGTTATCTAAAGAATGGTATGTGATGAAGACTTAAAGCCACCATCTAGACTAACCTGTTTCCCAACTTATTAACATAGCCCTTCACATTCTAAAACACTATTTCTCAAAATACAAAGATTGTATTCATCTGCAAGGTTTCCATATCAAACTCCTTTAGTCACCAACATGATTCAAGGCTCGATGCTTCCCTCGAGTGAGAAAAATACTATTGTATATATGTAGCTCATGAACCCATTGATCATCCTTCAACGGCTTGATTTATGTCTCATGATGATTACCCTCTACATTTAGAATAATGGAAACAATTCCTTTTGCATTCCAAAATTGTATTCCATATTTTAGCTTTAGTAGAGTGTACTTTCAAATCGTCTCCTTTGGAAGTAAGGTAGATCAGATGAAAAATCTAGCATGAAGCTCAAAAGATTCATACATTGCAAATGTCTCTCCTTGCACATAGGTCAGCCTAGGAATAAGCTTCAATGTCTTCATTCAATAGCATATTCATTGATAATGTTCACCATGTTGGTAGACTTATCAATAGTTCTCATTACCTCCTGCCGATAAAAAATTCTCATCAATCTCAAAGTTTTAATAACAGTGGCACTTTTGGTGGTTCTACGAACTAAGAAAAATACTACCTTTGTTTGTAAAGCATATGTGAATGTCGTCGGTCAAAGAAATTCTTACCTTGTGCCTTTAATGAATATTTGGCATTGATAGTAGGGGCTTCATCAATCAATGCTTGGATAAAAGGGGATTTCACCTTGTTTTTGAGATTTATCCATCTTTCCACATGCTTTCTTTTAATATGGAGATCTGACTTATATTCATGTGTGTATCATTTATCACCACCTCCACAAAGATGGGTAAATAAACGATCTAGAATAATGGATTCTTATGCTAGCATTGAAACTTTTGACTTAATGAACTCCCTTTCAGCTAGGAATGTTAAATTGATTACAACACTTGTAGTTGTTGAAGCTTTCCTCCCCATGATCCATAGGAACAATTATCATTATGCTCTAAAGCATATACTATTGGGCCTCCTTCGAGATCTGATAATGATTATTGAAGAAAGTATTTTTGTGTTATGTATCTTTCCTAGCCGCTCAACCATGGAATTTAAAAATGATATAAAATTTTGATGCCTTTATTAAGCTTCCATGTTGTGCATACATGTTGACTAGTGCACTTATCACTATAATTACTGATAAAAATCCCATTCCAAAGAGATTGAAATCTTCTAGAAAAGCTAGCAAACTCAATGTGTAAGCCATTCAAAGGTCCAATAATGTTGAAGACAGCTGAAAAAGCAACATAGAAATTAAATTTTTCCTACTACCTTCTCTTGTTCAAATAATCTATCCATAGATCATAATTTTTGTTATTGCATTTATTCACCATCAAGTATTTGAGAGGGCTCAAATAGTTTGCCGACTTTGGAATATTAATTAATATGGACATTGATGGGAGATTTACATCTGAACATGGGAGAATTTTAAAATTTTCAATGGTAAAAAATGAGGGTAATAGTGGCTATGTTTGGGGGATACATTTTCTATGGAAATGAAAAGAACTCCAGAAGCTTTGGGGCAGACTAGTTCTTATCCATTGGGCCAAATTCAAAGATCATGGAGGAGACGGAGCAAAAGCAAGCCAAAATAGAACAAAGTAGGAAAGGAAAGCACCTAAACTACTAGAAAAAAAAAACACTACTATATTTGACTACAAATTTTGACGAATGTTTGGTGACATATTGACAAAATATTGTCAAATTACCAATGAAATATTATTTTAAATTTCATCGCTTTAACAAAAAAAAATTATTCATAAAAACCATGACCCAACATCGTTGGTCAAGGCCATGAAAATTTTTGGTGGTGTTCGTTGCAAAATCGATGAAACTTTGTCCATCTATTAATGACAAAAAACACAAAACATTGCAGATCCCCAATTTGAAATCGTTGAAACAACACCAAAAATTCATTTTTATTCTGATGAAGTGGAGTTTCCATTACAATGAAAACTTCGTCGCATGTATAGCAACCTTGTCGCACTTTTTTGTCGTTTGTCGGACTATGTTCATTGGAATTTCAAAAAAACCCTGTAGTTTTTTTTTTTAATTATTTGTTTGGGTTAGAAATCCAATGATTTAAAGCTTTAAGTTTTGGGTTGTTGATTAGCATTTGGATAGTTTATGCCATCCACAAGGTCAGGTGACAGTGAGAACTTAGTTCCTTATGAATCCAAGAGTGGACGAGGGGGGTGGAATAAGGATGTAAGACAACAACTAGAGAAGGTTAAGAGTATGGGAAGCTTGTTTTAGAATATTCAATTTAGTGGGAAAGATAGACTAGATTGAGGGCTTTATGCAAGCCTTAGCTTAGAAAATAGGAATGCTAAAACTTGAGGAGGAATGAGAACAACTAGCAAAAATTCAATCAGAGGAATGAGAATCATCCACATAGAGTGTCTTTGAGGCCAGAGCTAAGATTGGCATACAATTATATTATGGAGAGATCAATGGAGAGAAGTTAGATCAGTGCATATTTTAAATGGAGGTGTATTTCAGCCTTCATAAGATTACCTCTCGTCAACAAACCTTGTTTTTCAAACTCAATTTTTGGCCATGCTCTCATGTGGTATGATAGCTATGTATTATCTCTTAAATGTCACAACGTGGCTCTTGTTTTGAAATGAAAAGACTTCAAGAACCTACCAAAGAAGCAATTTTATCCCATCTATTATGAAGAAGATAGGGTTATTCAATGGCACTACTTTCGACAATGACAAAATTTTACATGAGTATACCAATGAGTTCTAGAAGAGGGTAGTTCAACTAGGCAAAGGTGTCATGGAAATGGATATTTTGATGAAGAACATATATGTGTTGTATGATCAGCTAAAAACAACAATGCTCATGGTGAAGCCTCAAGACATTGTAGATGTGTGTGCTCAAGCCCATTATGTGGAGTTGGACAAGAAGGTATATTCTTTCAAGAATAAAAAAAGAAAAGGGTCAAAAATAAGGAGGTTAGAAGGATAGGGAGAAAAATAAGTGGAATGTAAGAAAGAATGTCAATCCTACAATCAAGAGGAAAGGAAAATCATAGTGTTCCCATTGTGGAAAACAAGGGCATAGTGAAGAAAATTGTTGAAGGCTACACTTGGATTTGCAACTATCTTAGAGAAGATGAATGGTAAATGATGCCAATATAGAAATAATGAACAAATGAAAAGAGACTCATGGTGATTCCACTTCAAATGTGATATTGTGTTGTGTGTAAAGAGTTGTGTGTGGAAAGTGAGAGTCCAAAGAAAAAGAGGAGAAAGAAATGACAACCTCTTTCATTTTAGTATCCAAATTAGGGACAAAAGGGAAGACTCTCTTTTTGATACATGTTCTTAGGCCAATTTAACATCTTAGAATTTGGTCAATGAATTGGGATTGCATGTGGTATATCATCCACAACTTTATGTGTTGGGTTGGCTATAATATGACATAGAGATTAAGGTAAAGAAGCAATGCAAATTCAAGTTTGAACTATTGGTTGATGTGGTACCATTAGATTTATGTGGGCTTATATTTGGAAGTCCATACCTATATTTGTGGGTTGCTACATGTTTGAGAAGGAATAATAAATATGGGTTGATTGTAGATAGAGAAGCCTACACTTCATATGTAGTCCAAAAGAAAACACAAATCACCATGATAAGTGCAGCAAAAGCCAAGCGGTTGATCAATGCTAGTGGCAAGTTTCCTTTGCTGATGTTGAGAGGCAAAGAGGAACAAGGGATTAGTTAAAAGGATCTCATGACAAATGCACTTGTCAAGATTAATAAGTTATAACTAATTTGGTGAGTAAAGTTTTTGAATTATTTGTGGAACCTAAGGGGTTACCCCCAAAGAGAACACTAAAACATGGCAATAAATTATTACTTTATTGTCTTTTATCCAAGATAGGATGTACAGGAAGGGTGTTGTTGAAGTGTAGGAAGTCAATGTGTAATATACACTCCATTTTTTTTTTAAGTTAACTTTAATTGAATGTGATATACAATGCAACTTCCTTCCCACTTTTTGATCACCTAGTTCTCAAGATGGGCAAGGTGAGAGCATAGAATGTTCAAGATTATACAAATAAATTGATATTTTTCAATTGAAAGTAAATGCATTAGGTGGTAAGCCAACCAATACCACTTATTATGCAGAGTGCTTACAATACTAGAATAAAACACACAACCACTTGTTTAGCAGGTGTGATTACAAACATCCACTTGTTCAGTGGACAAATAAAGCAAACCTCCACTTATTTAGTTGGAAAGCTTAATACAAATTAACCACATATTCAGTGGACAAGTAAAAGGCACCTCCCCTTATTCAATGGGAAAGATTAATTCAATAAGCAAAGAATCATACCCATTGGCAGTACTACCATCTTGTGTTTAGAACATAGAAATGATAACTATTTGGTGGTATGACCATTCAAAGGATTACAATTTAGATTCACATGCATTACAAAACACCATACATGGCATGTATTTTCTGATATAAACTTATATTAAGTGTTGATCATAGAATAGATTTCTATAGCACTCCGGAATTGAGCCAAATGTCATAAAATAACTATCAAAGTATTAAAGGACAGCAAAGTACCTTGCAAGAATGAAGAGGAATATTGGTGCAGGTTTGTGAGATAGTCTTTATCCATCTTGAGGTTGCAAGTTCTGAAACATGGATGAATTTGCATACTGAATTGTAAATTCACTTTTACAAAATATTCCAAAAGTTGTAGTATAGGAAAATAATTGGAATTAGAAAAAGAACAATTGTAGGAGAGTAGAAAAAATGTTGCTTTTGTTTTAGAGGTAGTTGTAGACACCGAAATCTGGTTTGGGCCTGCGACTTCCATATTCTTCATAATTCTTATTTAATTAATTCACCTTCTATTATTTCTTCTATTAATTAAATAATTTTAATTATTTAATTAATTCACACTTTTCTTTATTCTATCTGATTAATTAAATAAACGCTTTTTATTTAATTATATTACTAATTAACCTTATCCTTCTTGTCAAATTAAATAAATTCTTATTTAATTTATTATTTATCATATTTCAACTATAATTAAATAAATTCATTATTTATTTAATTATTCATTTAAAATCCTTCATCATTTAATTAAATAAATATTATTTATTTAATTATTCTTCAAATATCGAGTCTTGAATTAAATGAATTATTTAATTCATTAATTCTATTTTAACGCATTCCTCTATATTTTAGATAATTATGTGAGTTATCTAAGTATTCACTTTTACTCGACTCGACATCTATTTTAGTCGTTCAGTTAACTATTGATTTGATGTCTGAGTGGCGTCTTCGGGTAATCTCTTCGTCAAATCATTCAAATCATCCAGTTCTAATTCATTAGCGTGTACATGCATATTAATTAAATATTCTTATTTAATTAATTAAATGTTGTGCGTGCATTCGAACAAGAGTTGCTTTAATCAATCTTTATCTTTGTTATGCAAAGATATTTCTTTGTTTTCGAATACCGAACTAAAGATTAAATCATTTATTTAATCTTTAATTCTATTTCTAATTTGTATCACTCATGTCACTACTGACAGTTATCATAATGCATGTCTGATCAGTCGATCTCAACTGTTCGTTGATCTTTCAATCTTGGCCTATCGTTCGAATAATCAATTTTCTATAAATTGATTTGTCATTCTTCATTCCAATCTCTCTCGCGAATTCTTATGACTTTTGAGAGCACTTTGTCTTGAATCTTTGATATTTTGCTAATCACTATCTTAGGCTATACTTGCACGAATTTACAAAAAATCTGAGGGCAATTATACTACAATAGAAAAATGGAGAAGGGCAATCGAGATGAATCATGGAAATACGTTTGAAATTGGTGAGATTATTTCAGTTTGTTTACGTTTTACTTTCCTTTGTTCTTTGTTGCTTAACATTTAGATTTGCATCTTAGATTTTAGTATTGCATGTTTGCTTCTAATCTTCTTTGTTGTCTTGTTGATCTATATGGGATCTAGGACTAATTGCTTTTACAGAATGCATAACGTAAAAGATCAATTATTACAACGATTAATATAAATGATTACCAAATTAAATGCTCAAATGAATTAATGAACATAACATAAAATTAATGCCAAGATAATGAACTGAGAAAGAAAAGAGAGAAGAAATAGAGAGACGAAACCACAATTGATAACGGAGTTCATCCCTAAGGACTACGTCTCCGGGTCCCTCTCCAATGGAGGACCGATCCGATTAGCTCCAAAAATCAGTTACAATGGCTTCAAGACTATCTCCTTCAAGCACAGCAGCATGACATTATTCTGATGTGCAGAAACGTCTTCAAAATCTCTCGAGCATTCTCTCGCTATCTCCCTGGACTTGGAAAATCAAGGCCTATACCCCTCCTTTTATACAAAAAACTTGCCTAATTAGGCCTAACCACTCAATTAATTACATAATCTCCCTGATCAGCTCGTATCAGGTATAATTTAGCTTCTATAATCTTTTGGTTATAGGTGGTTTTGGTGGTTTTGGTTTATTTTGGCTTATTTAGCCATTTGTTATGATTTTCGGGCATAGACATACATCAAAACCAACCGACCTCTACATATAAATGTAAACGGTTCGATGGTTCAATAGTTATAAACCATTTTGGTAGCCGTGGGGTCGGCGGTTCCAACCCCGCCGGCCTCGCTTTACACCCATACCCACACATTTTAAACATCAAATAAAAACCGCTCAATATACATATTTGACAGTTTTATTTGGCACAACAGCCACCGGTGGTTGCGGGCTAATTGGAGGTCGTTGGTTCGAGCCGAATCCATAACAAGATTTTTAGTTGAAACAAACTCGCCCGCTGAACGGAGGATTGATTGCACAAACATGCCACGTGTCAAGCCATTATTGGCTGATAACCGCCGATGTGTCCGTCGAATTGGATGGTATTCACCGACTGTGTGCCACGTGTCAGAGCGCTACTGGCCGAAGGTGCTGACTAGCCATCCACGTGTCGCGTTCTTATTCGCCGAGGCTGTCGACGTGTCATGCTGACTGGGATGATGACGTAGACTGCTGACTGTTGTACGGAATGTACGGATGGACACGTGTCACGCTATGATTGGTCCGTACGATCCGAGTCACTTGCCACATGTCGAGTCGAAATTCATCCATTTGACTTCCGTACTGTACGGACTGACACGTCAGCGTGATGACGTCATCCTCTATACCCTCAAGTCAACCGAACTTTGACTGCCTGTATCTTGAGCATATGACGTCGGATTTCGACGAAATGAACGTCGTCAGAATCGTCTCGACGAGCTCTTCGCGATGACGCTGGTTCCGTCGATTTCTGAGATGATTATTTTTTTCACCTTCTGGACGCCCCTGAAGCCAGTTTGACTGGAAGTTTGACTGGCCGTAACTTGCACAAACGGAGTCCTTTTCGCCCTGTTCAAGTTGCGTTGGAACCAGGACGTCGTTCTCTTTCTGATGAAGCTAAAATCTGGAGCATTGGGAACACTTCAATTTTCACTGAAAAATTGTCCCCCGGATCAGGCCTCCCCACTGGAGAGCTTTAGGACCTCCGAAAGGTTGATTACTTGGAAAGTAAGTGAGGGTAAAGTTCCCTCACTTTACCAATCTCCATCCATCTTGCTTTGCTTGGATGCATCCCCTTCAGGCCCACTCTGAGGTACTCAACATCTCCTCTTCGTGAAGTTCTGACATTCCTGTTGAGAATAACATCTTCTGGCAACTCTGACATGTACTCTGGAGAAAGGTCATCAACTGATGGAACCTGAATGTCTGAGACTTCATCTAGGATCATTGGAGGCTCATACAGTTTCAAATTCTCAACATTGACAACCGAGTAAATATGCATGTATGGAGGAAGATTGAGGCGGAAGGCATTGGTACCAATCTTCTCAAGGATCTCAAAAGGACCATACCTAATTGGCTTAAGCTTTTTACCTTCACCTTGCATCCTTTCCTTGCTGATATGTAACCAAACTCTGTCTCCAACCTGAAAATGATGATCAATGCGATGCTTGTCATGGCGAACCTTGTATTTTGCTTGGCTCTGTTCCAACCGTGCTTCCACTGCCTGATGAATTGCTTGGACTTTCTGGATGAACTTCAAAGCCTTCTCTGCATCATGGCGTCCATCTTCAACATCATCTTTCCCAAAAGCAAAATCCATCGGTGTCTTGGGCACATAACCAAAGCATGTCTCAAAAGGAGACCTCTTAGTAGAAGAGTGTGCTGCATGGTTGTAGGCATGCTGCACATAATGAAGACTCTCATCCCACAACTTAGGATGCTTGCTGCAATACCCTCTGAGTAGATGCACAACTGTCCTGTTTACAACCTCTGTCTGTCCGTCGGTCTGCGGATGGAAGGCTGTACTCTTCTTCAGTTTGGTGTCCATGAGTCCCCACAAAGTTGACCAAAATTCCCCCAAGAATCGAGAATCTTGATCCGATACAATAGAAGTAGGTAACCCAAAATGAACCCATACAAATTGAAAGTACAAATGAGCTGTCAGTTCAGCAGTGACTTGCTTTTTACATGGCATTAAGATACACATTTTGCTGAATCGATCAACTACTACATACAAGTAATCATGTCCCTTCCTAGACATAGGTAACCCCCCAACAAAGTCCATTGACACACTTTCCCATGGACGAGAAGGTACAGGTAGAGGTGTGTACAAACCCAATTTCCTGTTACTAGGCTTACTAGTTGCACACATAACACAACCTCTAATATACTTAGTTACAGTTTCTTGCATACAAGGCCAATAACAATATTTCTGCAGCTGAGTCAATGTTTTGTTTACCCCAAAGTGTCCTGCAATTAGTGAGGTATGTGCTTCTCTAATCACCTGTGCTTGTTCATCTTTTGGAACACATAATTTACCCAAGTGATATAACAGTTTATCTTGCACATAATAATCTTTCTCTTCTACATGTTTACCATTCATTAAAGCAGCATAGATATCCTTAAATTTCTCATCATTAGCATATTGTTCCTGAAAACTTTCATGAACCATAGAACTATTCTGAAGGATTATCAAAGCATTCATCATAGGAGGTCTAGAGAGCATGTCTGCTACTTTGTTATGGGTACCTTTCTTATACTTAATAACCAAATGAAACTGTTGTAGAAAACCCATTCACCGAAAGTGCCTACTTTGTTGCAGTTTAGTTTGTGAGTGCAAATACTGAAGTGGCTGGTGATCAGTGTGGATTACAGTTTCTTTCCCCATTATGTAATGTTTCCATTTTTTAACACTCTGAACTAAAGCATAGAGTTCTTTATCATAGTGGGATAGTTACTTACTGCTCCTGAAAAGGTTTCAGAGTGGTAGCAAACTGGTTTACCTCCTTGCATGAGTACTGCTCCCATGGCAAATCCACTCGCATCTGTCTCGATCTCAAATGGTTGATGTAGATCTGGTAAGGCCAAAACTGGTGCGGTGCTCAACTTTCCCTTCAAAGTGTCGAAAGCCTTCTGTTGTGGACCTCCCCACTGAAAAGTTGCCCTTGTACTGGTTAATGCATGCAATGGTGATGCTATATAAGAGAAATTTGCAATAAACTTTCTCCAGTACTGAACTGCACCTAGGAAACTTCTGACCTCTGTGACTGTACTTGGCTTAGGCCATTTTACAATAGCTTTGACCTTCGCAGGGTCTACTTTCAATTGACCACTCCCTACGACATAGCCTAAGTACACTAAGGATGTCTTAGCAAATTCACATTTAGACATCTTTACATACAATTTTTCTTTTCTCAATACATCAAAGACTTTCTTTACATGACTTACATGATCTTCCAAAGTTCGACTGAATACCTCAAATTTATCATCTTCTTTGGCTTTTACAAGCATCAATACAAAGTTTTTACTTGAGTTGACCAACCTCTTCATTTGACCAGCATTAACTAAAGTAAGATTAGTCTTCACTTTATGTGCCCGTACAATGTATTCTACCCCATCTTTAAAAAGATGATACTTATTCTCCCCCCTATAAAAGATTGCTTTTTTGTCATAAAGATAAGGACTCCCTAACACAAGCCCACAAATATCCAAAGGGACCACATCGACTTCTACCTCATCTACAAAGTTTGCAGTGATAGCAAATCTCAATTTACATTGTTTAGTTACTTGTAGTTGAGCATCATCGCAAACCCATCCAAGTGGATATGGTTTCGGATGAGGTGTTGTAGTCAAATTAAGTTTCTTTACAACTTCTTCAGATATTAAATTGACTTGTGAACCCGTATCAAACAGAGTATCAATCTTAGTGTGTTTTGTTACAACACGAATGTGAAACAATTCATTTCTTTGCTTATCAACCTTAGGAGAAGATTCTTTACTTGTACTTGCACTGGCATTAGAAAAACTTGCATCAGATGAGAGAGATATACCTTTCCCTTTACCTTGGATTCTGGTAGCAACAATCTTTGTCTCATCTCCGGAGTCTGAACCAAGATCTTGTTGAATCACTGCAGTAGTCTTCTGCTTGCCTTTGTTACCTCCATATCTTTTCGGCCTCAACTCAGGATGAAGCTTCCAACATCTTGAATCATCATGCCCCTCTTTCTTGCAATGGGAGCATGTGGGTTTCTCACCCTCTTTCTTAGCTGTAGCTGTTTTCTTCCCTTTGCCTTTATCTTTGTCTTTTTCTTTCCCTTTAGACTTACCCTCGAACTTAGATGGCTTCTTGGAAAAGTTATCACTAAAAGTATTCTTACCCCTTGACTCTATATGAGTAGCTTGAACAGACACCTCGTCTAGATTGTTGGGACTCAACATCAAAATAGTGTGCCTAAGGTAAGAATGTAAACCACCAATATACTTAAGTAATGTGTCTTGGGTATACAAGGGAACATTTAGAGCAATGGCCCATTTCCTAAACTCATGAGTATACTCCTGGACAGACTGCCCCTTACCTTGCCTAAAGGTTTGCCAATTCATGGTTAACTGTTGCATGTAACCTAAAGGGTAGAATTGTTTCCTAAGGGCAGCAACAAACTCCATCCAAGACATGTTAACTTGACCATGGCGAGCAATTTCTTCACGAGTTTTACTCTCCCACCAGGTGAGAGCTGTACCTCCCAACCGGAGAGTTGCTAATTGAATCCTAGAAGCATCTTCTACTAGGCCTTGAATCCTACAGTATACTTCTACTTGTTGGACCCAATCGTCTAACTTCTCAGCATTTAACTCCCCACAGTATTTAGGTAACTCAAATTTTACATCAAGCTTAATTACAGGCTTAGACTTGCTCTTAAATGGATTTACATTAGAAGAAGGAGAAGGAGAAGGAGGAGTAGGAGGAGGAGAAGAAGAGGGAGAAGATGGAGGAGAAGGAGTTTCTGGAGCTTTCTCCTCTGTGTCTTTCTGATCATCCTGCTTCTCATGCTTTGAAGAGCCTCTCTTTTCACGCTTCTTCTTTTCAGCATAAAGTTCGTCCACCATCACCTTCATGTCAAGGAATAACTTCTGAAAATCCTTGTCACTGAGCTCTGAACTTTGTCCACCTTCTTTCTCTTCCATCTGTGATGATCGATTAGCTCTTCGTCTTCCGATCTCTGGATTGTACTCTTCGAGTTCTCCTTCGCCTCGTTGCAACCTGGATCTCGTTAGCATTCAAATTGCAATACAAGCCACATACAAAGCTCTGATACCAACTTGATCTATATGGGATCTAGGACTAATTGCTTTTACAGAATGCGTAACGTAAAAGATCAATTATTACAACGATTAATATAAATGATTACCAAATTAAATGCTCAAATGAATTAATGAACATAACATAAAATTAATGCCAAGATAATGAACTGAGAAAGAAAAGAGAGAAGAAATAGAGAGACGAAACCACAATTGATAACGGAGTTCGTCCCTAAGGACTACGTCTCCGGGTCCCTCTCCAATGGAGGACCGATCCGATTAGCTCCAAAAATCAGTTACAATGGCTTCAAGACTATCTCCTTCAAGCACAGCAGCATGACATTATTCTGATGTGCAGAAACGTCTTCAAAATCTCTCGAGCATTCTCTCGCTATCTCCCTGGACTTGGAAAATCAAGGCCTATACCCCTCCTTTTATACAAAAAACTTGCCTAATTAGGCCTAACCACTCAATTAATTACATAATCTCCCTGATCAGCTCGTATCAGGTATAATTTAGCTTCTATAATCTTTTGGTTATAGGTGGTTTTGGTGGTTTTGGTTTATTTTGGCTTATTTAGCCATTTGTTATGATTTTCGGGCATAGACATACATCAAAACCAACCGACCTCTACATATAAATGTAAACGGTTTGATGGTTCAATAGTTATAAACCATTTTGGTAGCCGTGGGGTCGGCGGTTCCAACCCCGCCGGCCTCGCTTTACACCCATACCCGCACATTTTAAACATCAAATAAAAACCGCTCAATATACATATTTGACAGTTTTATTTGGCACAACGGCCACCAGTGGTTGCGGGCTAATTGGAGGTCGTTGGTTCGAGCCGAATCCATAACAAGATTTTTAGTTGAAACAAACTCGCCCGCCAAACGGAGGATTGATTGCACAAACATGCCACGTGTCAAGCCATTATTGGCTGATAACCGCCGATGTGTCCGCCGAATTGGATGGTATTCACCGACTGTGTGCCACGTGTCATAGCGCTACTGGCCGAAGGTGCTGACTAGCCATCCACGTGTCGCGTTCTTATTCGCCGAGGCTGTCGACGTGTCATGCTGACTGGGATGATGACGTAGACTGCTGACTGTTGTACGGAACGTACTGATGGACACATGTCACGCTATGATTGGTCCATATGATCCGAGTCACTTGCCACATGTCGGGTCGAAATTCATCCATTTGACTTCCATACTATACGGACTGACACGTCAGCGTGATGACATCATCCTCTATACCCTCAAGTCAACCGAACTTTGACTGCCTGTATATTGAGCATATGACGTTGGATTTCGACGAAACAAACATTGTCGGAATCGTCTCGACGAGCTCTTCGCGATGACGCTGGTTCTGTCGATTTTCGAGATGATTATTTTTTCGCCTTCTGGATGCCCCTGAAGCTAGTTTGACTGGAAGTTTGACTGGCCGTAACTTGCACAAACGGAGTCCTTTTCGCCCCGTTCAAGTTGCGTTGGAACCAAGACGTCGTTCTCTTTCTGATGAAGCTGAAATCTGGAGCATTGGGAACACTTCAATTTTCACTGAAAAATTGTCCCCCTGATCACTTGTGCACTTTCTTGGCGTTACATTTGGTGAACCCGACGTGAAGATACCATCTTCACGGATCCGTAGATCTTTTCTTTTTGGTTTTTGCAATTTTTTTGTACTGAACGATGCATCAGTTTTGTGAAGCGACGCAATTGAATTCCTGAACCGCATCTGACAGAATAAACGACGCATTTGAAATTTTACGACGCATCTCAAATTTCCTGAACCGCAATTGACTGACCAAGCCGCAATTGAAGAAGAAACGACGCATTTGACTAGTAACACAACGACGCAATTGACTGGTAAAACTTTATTTCTGTTTTCGAAAATCTGAAATTTTCAATTGATTTGTGTGTTAATAATATCTTATTTTCAGCGTGTGGCCTTTTGGAGTTAACAAGCTTTTGCAGGACGATTAATGAAGACAATATTGAAAACTACTAATGAGTTTTTCTACAGGACGCTTGTTGAAGACCCTAGTTAATTTTTGAAACAGATTGTTTGGTAGCGTAGCAAATCTTTCGTTTGCTTTAAAATTAACAAGTGTCTATTGTGTTTGGTGCGAAAGCACAAGTCTGGTTACCCTTACGACTTGGTACATCGAAGTATCCTCTCCCCTTGCGCATCCATGCAATCCTGGGTGTAAGAGAAACAGTTACCAACTCTAGAACTTGGGCCTGTTCTGGTGGGAAAAATTACTCACCCTAGGATGACTCAGACCGGTAGCACCCTGAACCCGAGGGACTTCCAGCTGGTATATAAAAGTGGGTTCTTGGGGAAACCCCAAGAATCACGAGTGTGGTTCCAATGAGATGGATTTGAAATTGGACTCGTGTCGTATGGATCACACCCCACGAACGGAATGCCCGTACTAAATACCTTTTTGTTTTAGATACCAACCTATTTGTGGTCGTTGCTTGGTATAGTGCAGGGTACAGTATCATGCCCGAAGATTACTCACTATTGATCCCCTTGAGTAGAGATAGCAGTTCTTGGGAGGTCATTTCCCAAAGAATTTGAAATTGGTGTGCTCGAAAGACGTTAATGAGCCGTGGAGGGGAGCCAATGCCACCAAATTTCTAAGCTATCCGCTCTCGAGAAGGAAAGGTGTTCATCACCAATCCGGGGTATTTAGGTGGGCTATACCAAGTATACGAACCCTAGGCCTTTGGCCTATTTAGGATGTGCTTGTCTGTTGTCAATTTAAACGTTCTTTGAGTCCAAAATCGAAACTAAAAACACTTTGTCTTATGATTGTCTTTGATTGTCAAAATTTGATCACGGAAAATGGAGTCAGTTTTAAATCTTATGTCACTGAAAATTCACAGAGAGTCGCAACTGTTCACCAGAAGGTCGCAATTGATTTTTAAAGTCACATATGTTAAACTTTGAGTCGCATCTGTCAGTTAGATTCGCATCTGCTTAATTTAGAGTCACATCTGTTATTATGAGTCGCATCTGTCCAGTTTAGAGTCGCATCTATCAGTTTAGCTCACAATTGCT
Source organism: Sequoia sempervirens (assembly GCA_007258455.2). NCBI lineage: Eukaryota > Viridiplantae > Streptophyta > Pinopsida > Cupressales > Cupressaceae > Sequoia > Sequoia sempervirens. Next base: position 132,889 of record VDFB02329905.1, on the reverse strand, counting down.
TTGAAAAAACCGCATGTGTTATATTCTGAGTCGCAACTGTCAGTACAAGTCACATCTGTTAAAAGGTTAACCGCATCTGTCAAGGTCAAACTAAACTTTACCAAAGAAATGCAACTGATTACTGGAAAACCACAACTGATACACTTGACCGCATATGTTAGATCCTGCAACGCATCTATCTGATTATCAGAAAACCAGAATTCACAGTCATTGTCCAGTCAACACAATTATACCAGTTTCAGTTGTCTTTACAAAAACAATCTTTGAAACAGAAACCTGAAACGATTTGCTCAATTTTGTATCCTTTAGGGTAATTTAGTCATTACCATAGTTTTCTTCATTCAAAGTTTAGTTTCATCTTGGGATACATATTACCTTGCATTAAACTTCTAGAAAGGTCACTTTTACAAACTTTATGATTGGTTTACCATCTATACTCTAGAAAAGTCATAGTGTCAACAAAAATTGTCTTTGAACCTAGTCCTAGATCATCTTATACCTGGTCCTACAGAGAGTCCTCCTAGCTCATCAGTCTAGTTAGGAAACTCAACTTGTCTTTGATCCTTGTCCTACATTGGTTCCTTGATTTAAACTAAATTAACTCCTTGGTTTGACTTTAGGTAGTTGGTCCCTTCGTCTTGGGTTTATAGAATTGATCACTTTACGGTGTTGCTTAGACTTTGCATCTTTAGAGTCTAGACTAGTGTTATCCTAGAACATCCCTTATTTTGCATATGAAAATCTCAAAAACATAGACTAGAGTCATATTGTTCATAGATATAGTTTTGCATTTCCCGCATATTGAGCTTGTCTTACATGGTTGAAACTAGTTCTAAGAGAAGAGAGAGAGAAAACATGTCAAACCCAAAAGAATTCATCAATCCATTTTCTTCAAGACCTCATAAGACTCTATTAGATAAATTCACCACTAGAAACACTCAAGGACATATTGCAGTAGAGGACGTAGAGGTTTTCGTACAGGACCCTAAATTTGCCTCTTTTGTCGATGAATACCTAGCAAACGATCGTCCATGATTTTTAGCCAAATTGCTAGCTGAAGGTGCTACCTTACCCGTAGGATTTGATATTAGCACCTTACAAACTCAACCTACACAAGGAATAAACACAATGACTGCTAGTACCACTATACCTCAGGTTAGCACAACCATGCCATCTAGCACATCTACACAGAGTACGAGAGTCAATACATCTCTATTTGGTACATCTGGCATGACATCAGGATTTAATTTCACTGTAGGGGCTTCATCATCAACCCCCTTCGGTCCTCTTGTTGGGAGTAAAAGACCTAAAACGTTAGCCTCTACACCTTATGTCGGTGTCACAAGTTTGCAATCAACAACCATACCAACTGCTAGTATCACGAGTACCATACCATAGTCGATGGCCATACCTATTGCTCCAGTCACTAGTGCCATACCATGGATTACACAAACAGGAAGCATTCCCTCCTTCCAATATGGCAATCAAAATCCATTCTCCCAGACTGGCAGTCAGAATCCACTCACCTCAATTCTGAATCAGAATCCTTTGTCACAAATTGGTAGTCAGAATCCATCCACACAAATTCCAAGTCAAAACCAATTTACATCAATGTCGCATCAGAATCCCTTTTCACAGATTGCTAGTCAGAATCCGTCCACACAGATTCCATGTCAAAACCAATTTACATCGATTTTGAATCAGAATCCTTTTTCACAGAGTGGTACTCAGAATCCATTTACACAGAACCCAGGACAACACCAATTTATGCAGATTCAAGACCAAAACACATTTACCAACATTCTGAATCCGAATCCACCTCAGATGCCAACGTTCAATCGAAACCCATCACGAGACTTTGGATTTCAGAACACATACATGGATCCGCATAATCCCCCTAGCACATCTTTGACCCAAGTTGGCGTCTTACAAACACAAATGCATGCATTACAAACGCAAATGGATAACATGTCAGTGACAACTAAGAAATCATTTTCAACAAAGGACATATGCCCATTCCCCTTTGATAGATCATTGTACATGACACCTTTCCCTCACGGATATGTCATACTGAATCTTCCTAAGTACAATGGCAAACGAAATCCAATAGAACATATCAGGGAATTTTCTACTATATGCATAGATGTCGCTTATGGTCCCACGTATCTTATGAGGCTATTTCTAAGAATTCTTGTAGGAATTGCACTAGAATGGTTTTCGGGTCTAGATCCTGGCATTAGATCTTGGGGTGAACTAGTTGAGAAATTTGTGGAGCAATTCTCCTTCAACATAGACCACGAGATAAATATAGCAACCTTGTGCCACACGACGCAAAATGAAGGGGAAACATTCATTGCTTTCTTCCAGAGATGGAGAACTATTGCTAGCAGGTGTCCTGTCAAGATACCCGAAAAACAAAAAGTTACAATGTTTCAAGAAAATCTTCATGCAAAACTCAGGAGTAACTTAAGGGTACATTGTTGTACATCTTTTTCGGAACTAGTGGAAAAAGGGGTTATAATAGAGAAGGATCTCATTGAAAAGGGTGAACTCAAGGCATCAGCATCCAATCAAAACCCGATCGTACAAACCACTCCCACTGACAGAAATAGATTTTGGTCTCGCAACAAAAATGTCACCAATGATGGGGTAGTTGATGCTAAAACGCTACAAGCAGGACCCCTCCTCACATTACAAGGACCTCATACTTTTTCCAACACGCTTAATGATGTCAATCAACCTCCTAACGTGGTCCAAAATACTCAATGCCCACAACAAATGAGATTTCAAAAATGTGAGTTCACTCCCTTAGGGGAACCCATTGAGTCGGTGTTCAAACAACTGTTGCAACATAACCTTATACAGCTGCAGGAACCAAGAAAATACGATCCAAGACAATTTAAACCAGCTTGGTGGGATGACAATTCCTTTTGTGATTATCACAGGACTAAGGGACATTACTTACAAAGCTGTCGACAACTGAAGAATATCATACAGGATCTTGTTGAAAGGAGAATTATCAAAGTTAGTGGACAAACACAAAAGTCATCAAACACTGATCATCAAGTCTTTTTTGACCCACTACATGACCATGGGAAAGGAACTGCCCCCAGTTTGAGTACTAAGACCAATATGTCAACCAACTATGCGAGTATCAAACATGATTATGATAGTGGCAAAATCATTCATTGCCTTCGTGCCGCTGATGAGAATATCAATACCATTACTATCAATGCTAATCCTGAGTGTGCGGTCAATACTCGCCGTACTAAGTTCACTATCCAGGGCCCTCAATCACAACAAAAACCACAATCTTCCAAGTTGCAATATAATCTACTTGACTAGTTGGGGAAGACCCTAGCTCACATTTCAATCTTGGAATTGCTACGTATTTCCCCTGAGCATCGATCTATCCTCGATAAGGCTTTACAGAACACCACGGTCCCTAATGACCTCGATGCCAATCGTTTCCAATAAATGGTGGGTTACTTGACCAATAATCACCATGCCACATTTTCTGAACAAGACTATGCAACTGAAAGATGAACCACAATGACCCTTTACATCTTGAAGTCCTTGTTGATGATACCAAAGTTAGACGAGTTTTGGTAGACAAAGGAGCAGGGTTAAATCTATGCACTTTAAAACTAATTAATGCATTAGGTATCTCAGAAGCATGCGTAGACATGACCAAAATTATTGTCATAAAATCTTATGGTGATGAGGAATGAAAATCAAAGGGGGTGGTAACACTTCCTATCAGAATTGGTCCTGCGGTGATGGAGACAAAGTTCCAGGTCTTGGATCTCACCCTTCCTTATAACCTTCTGCTCGGTAGACCATGGATTCATGCCATGAAGGCGGTTCCTTCCACGTATCATCAATGTCTTAAATTCCCTTACAATGGCACAGAAATAACTATAGATGGTGATCTTGATCCTTTCCAGTATTGCACCAATCTAAAGGAGGTCCCTCAATGCCAAGTGCCAGTAAACCAAGAGGCCTCATCGTCTAATCCATCTTCTTATGTTGACCCATCCACACTCACTCGAACATCTATTTCACCCTCACTTCCTACCACTCCTAGGGTTGAGATCCAAGATAAGGGTTGTGGAGAGTATTACATGAAGACTTCTTATTTTGTTAGCCATTTGGTTCCTCCTAAGTCATATGGTTTACCTACAACAGGTAGGGGATAGTCTATGATCACTATACATGTTCCCCCCACAACAACTTTCACTAAATGGGGTGAATTAAGCAAAGAGGCTGTAGATGCAGAAGATGTCACTTCCTGGCTGTATAAGGAAGATAATCAGGAACCCCTTTTACTTGCTCATATTCCTACAAATCTATATGGAAAGGGTTTCAAAATTATGCAAAGCAAAGGATATGATGGATAGAGTGGTTTAGGCTTAAACCAAGATGGCATAGTTGAACCAATATTTGTTACTTAGTGGTCGAAAGGAGTAGGGCTAGGGTTTCAACCAATCCAGATTGGCGTTCCTAGTACTCCATTACCCTTACTTGAGGAAGTACATGCTTCAGAAGATATTAAGACATCTCACAAACCAGTAGACCAATATCACTGTGAATCCCCTGATTCTAACGATTATGAGTGGGATTCCTTATCCTCTACTTCTTCCATGGACCTTGACAAATTATTTGGAGAACTTGACTTGATGTTAAGTTCCTCACCAAATCCCTTAAATTCCTGTCCACCAAAGAAAATGACAAAAGAGGAATGGTTTAAACACTACTATTGGGAATCACTTGATCCTACCTCTTGGCAACCTGAGCCTCCTATTTCTGATAGTCAAACCTTGGCATTAGGCCCACCTATTCATCCACCTAGACCCAAACCTATGAGCAAAGAGGACCTGGTACAAGACTTTTGTAATCACATGAATAATTCAATCTTTACCTTGACCCCATTAGACTTTGATAACTTCGACGATGACATGCCCTTAGTCTATCCCCAACTCATTGATTGGGATCAACAAGACGCACCCGTCTTAGACACTTTTGAGAACGACGAAGCAATTGCTGAGTTCCTGGGATTACGTGAAGGCATACCTAATGGGGATCATAAGGCTGGTTTTACCATTGACTTGGACAACAAAGCATATTTTGGGGAATCTGTTCAACCCTCCATTCGCAAAAATGAGAAAAAGAATAAACAAGATAAAAAGGACAAGTCTCTAGGTGAAAACCGAAAGGCACCTTTAGACAGTGAAAAAGTAAAAAGAAAGGACGCATCCGAAGGTGAAAACCTCTCTGAGGCACCTAAGGATGGAGGTTTGAACATTCTCCCTGTTGCACAGGAAAAGTCATCCATGCTTGTTGAAGAATCCGTAGAAGTCAACATAGGCACAAAAGAGAATCCTTGACTGGTTTATTTTGCAGCGTCATTGACAATAGAAGAGAAGCCAAAATTCCATGACTTCTTTGCACAAAGACAGATAAATTTTTCTTGGTCATATGCCGACATGCCGGGGTTAGATCTTGAACTTGTTCTGCATCATTTTCCCTTACAACCAGGTGCCAAACCAGTGAAATAGAAGTTGAGAAAAATGCATCCACAAATTGATTTATTAGTCAAAGCAGAACTCAAGAAATTGTTAGACGTTGGTTTCATTAGATCTATTGACTATGCCGATTGGATCTCCAATCTTGTACCAGTCACTAAAATAACTGGGGGCATCCGCATCTGCACTGATTTTAGAGATATCAACAAAGCTTTTCCTAAGGATGACTTCCCTTTGCCTAACATAGACATGATAGTTGACATGACAGCAGGTTATGAGATGTTGTCCCTTATGGATGGATTTTTAGGATATAACCAGATCAGAATTGCCACTGAAGACCAACCTAAGATGGCTTTCACTTGTCCTTGGGGAATGTATTGCTGGAATGTTATGCCCTTCAGACTCAAGAATGTAGGAACAACCTATCAGCGTGCCATGACTACTATCTTTCATGATCTAGTACACACTTCTATGGAGGATTATGTTGATGACCTTATTGTAAAATCCAAGACCAGGGTAGAACATTTACAGGTTTTAGACAAGATATTTCAAAGGCTGGAGAAGTATAAAGTGGGACTCAATCCAAAGAAATGTGTGTTTGGAGTCAAGTCAGGAAAGTTGTTAGGTTATATCATTTCTAGACGGGGTATTGAAGTTGATCCTGCTAAAGTAAAAGCAATCATGGACATGCCACCACCCACTAATCTCAGTCAACTAAGGAAACTACAAGGACGACTGCAGTCCATCAGAAGATTTATTGTGCAGTTAGCAGATAAGACACATCCTTTTCAACATCTTCTTAAGAAAGGAGTACCCTTTGCATGGACAGCTAGGTGTGGAGAAGCTTTTCAACTGATTAAAGAATATTTACTCACACCACCTGTCTTAATGCCACCTATTTAGGGAAGACCATTGATTCTTTATATTACAGCAACCCATTCATCACTCGGAGCATTGCTTGCACAGAATGACAATGAAGGTCGTGAAAGGGAAGTCTATTATATCAGTCGGACTTTGGTAGGGTATGAGCTCAACTATAGTACCATTGAACATGCTTGTCTTGCAGTAGTATTCGCTACTCAAAAACTCAGGTACTACATGCTAAACCATCAAACAATGTTGATTGCTAAAATAGACCCTTTGAAATACCTTCTCAGCAAGGCAGCATTAACAGGGCGACTGGCCAAATGGGTTATGATACTTAGTGAGTATGATATCCAGTATGTAGAAAGAAAAGCTATTAAAGGGCAGGTCATTGCTAATTAGTTAGCTGACGCACCCATACAAGCAGATCATCCCTTAGTTGCAAAATTTCCTGATGAGTTTATATTCACATTTGATACAAACATAACATGGAAACTGTACTTTGATGGCTCACATACAAATCATGGTTCAGGGGCTGGTATACTGTTTACCACACCACAGGGTGATTCCATCCCTAAGTCATTTAGGATTGCATTTCCATGCACTAACAACATGGCAGAGTATGAAGCTCTAGTGACAGGGTTACGCATGGTAGTCAAGTGGAAAATTAAGGTTTTGCAGGTATATGGCGATTCTCAACTAGTAATCAGACAGGTAAATGATGATTATGAGACTAAGGATGAGAAGCTTGCTCCATACAAGTGCATGGCTGATAGCTTTAAAGAGTACTTTGACAAAGTCAAATTTAATCAAATACCTCATGTTTTAAATAGGGCAGCAGATGCTATGGCTACAATTGCATCACTTCTTGACATTCCTAACAACGTGCCTAAGTTTGAGTTCTTGGTAGAACAGCTTTTGGTCCCATCCTACGATATCCCAGACTCTGAAATGGTGTGTGACATTGTTGGTCCTGATTCCCCATGATACAAAGAAATCTATGATTACCTTCATGCCGAAGTCATACCCATTGGCCTATCAAATAACCAATGTAGGACATTCCTCCGCAAGTCAGCCAAATACACCATCGTCGAAGACACCTTATATAGACGTGCCTTAGATAATACCCTACTGAGATGTCTTGATCCTACTGAAGCACAAGCAACCTTGCATGGGGTGCATGAGGGTATATGTGATTCTCATTCGAGCGGTCCTACCTTAGCTAAAAAGATTATGAGACTAGGTTATTACTAGCCCACTATGGAAAAAGACTCATATGTCTTTGTAATGAAATGCCACCAATGCCAAGTTCATGGAGACTTGATACATGCCCCAACACAGGAGCTTCATCCTATAACGTCACCATGGCCCTTTTCCCAATGGGGGCTTGACCTCATAGGTAAAATCCACCCCACATCATCTAATGGACACAAGTTCATTATTACCGCCACTGAGTACTTTACAAAGTGGATTGAAGCCATTCCTATGACATACATTACTAGCACACAGATTTCCAGGTTTATCCTGAACTATATCATCTATCAGTATGGTGTCCCTCAGTCCATAATCACTGATAATGGCTGCCCATTTAAGAACCAAGAAGTCTACCACCTGTGTGAGGAATTCCATATCCAGCATCACTTTTCCACTCCATACTACCCACAAGGTAATGGCCAAGCAGAGGCATCTAACAAGACCATCATTAGAATCCTAAAGAAGAATGTCAATGATGTTGGTCATGACTGGCATTTACAGCTTAACCCCGCCTTATGGGCTTATCGCACAAGTATCTATACTCCCACTGGTGCTACTCCATATTCACTTGTCTTTGGTTCCGAAGCTATTCTACCTATTGAGGTCGAGATTCCTTCCCTAAGGGTATCCCTGAAAGGCCACATTGATGATGAAGAGTACCGAGTGTCGAGACTCCATGAGTTAGAATTCCTGGATGAGCGAAGACAGAAGGCACTAGACCATCTTCAAGCATATCAGAATCGCCTTCGTCGTAGCTATAACAAGAAGGTATTGAACAGAAACTTTGACATTGGTGACCTAGTTTTAATGGAGAACCCAAAGAATCAAGCTGAAAGAGACAAACCAGGAAAGTTTGAACCTAATTGGTTAGGACCTTATATTGTTACAGAAGCTTTTGGATCAGGAGCATACCAACTCTCTACTCCTGAAGGGGAACCATTGGCCTCACCAATCAATAGTATGCATCTGAAGAAGTTCTACACATAGCTTCTGTGAGCCTTTGTCTTAATTAGCAAAAATACAAAAAACAAAAAAAATAAGAAAATCACAAAAACCATTATCAAGGTGAAAACCTGGCACACAGGCGTCTTGGTAACACCAAAAAAATTAGATAATCTGAAAAATAGTAAAGACAAATCATTCGTCCAATAGTGAAAACCACTTCGGTGGAGCTTCGGATAGGTACCATGGTGAAAACCTGGCAAACAGGCGCCATGTGTACTCAACTCTGCTCCTTTGTCTACTATTATTCTAATCTACCTTGTACATAGTCCTTATCATTGTACATAGTCCTTGTCTCTGTACATAGTCCACTTCCCTGTACATAGTCCTTATCCCTGTACATAGTCCTTATCCCTGTACATACTACCTATCCCTGTACATATCCCTTATCTTTCGTATCCATCGCTTGTATATACCATTCATAATAAGTGGTAGTCTTTCCCATAACCTAGAACAATTGACATCAAGTGCTTTTCATATCCCCCATTTTACCCTATTCATAATCAATTGGTCTTATACTCGACTAGGGGAAAACACTTGACGTGTGTCATATTGGTTCTTACATTGGCTGTGTTGAAGACGTAAAACCATGGAAAAATCCAAAAACATCGCAACATGACATGAGAAAACACAAAAACATTAGAAAAATTCAAAAAGACAAAAAAATCAAAACATTTTGAAAATCTAAAAAATAGAGTCAGAATCAGTCGCACTTGTCAGTCTTTGTCGTTAGATGAACTACGTTGCCTCTGCGACTGGATGTAGGCAAGGCCATCTTCTGATGTGCCCCCGAGGCATTAGGTTAGTCCGTTTAGGTTTGTCTGTATAAAATCATGATTCGATTCATATGTTTATATGACAAGGTCATGAGTCGTGTCGAACTATGAGGTCTCTACGTGTATAACGTAGGCAAGGCCATCAATCAATGAGCCCCCAAGGCACTAGGTCAGTCCATTAGGGTTCGTCACATTCACTTTCACACATGTCTTCTATTTGTAGTCAATCTTGTCAGTCAAGGTCAAGTCAAACTACGAGGTCTCTGCATGTATAACGTAGGCAAGGCCATCAATCGATGACCCTCCAAGGCCGCACTAGGTCAGTCCTTTAGGGTTTTTCGTCACACACAGTCAATTGTCAACGCATCATCTCAAGTCATGCATCAATCTGGTGAACAAGTCAACAATGTCTCTAAGTCAAATCATACAACTGGCCAAACAAAACAATCAAAATAGATCAACTACAATCTGCTACAGGATGTGCCCTTCTTGGAAACAGACATTATCAAAATAGTCAACCTATGTCTTATTCAGGATGAGTCCTTCCTGCATAATCGACAAGGTCAAACATAGCCTTACATAGGTTATCACATCAATGGCATCTGACTCAACGTCTTATACGATACATGTCTTTCTGAAACCAGGTTTTGTCATGCCTTATACAGATAGTCATAACATCGAAACCAGACTCAGTCTTATCTGGTATGTGTATCTCCTGACATCAAGCTCTATCAAATCAATCCTTTTATCAATCAAAACAAATCAAACAAAAAAATCAATTTTTGGCTAATACTTCAATGGCTTTTTGCCTTTATGGATTATTTATCTTATCATTTATCTTAAATTGATGACTAGGAATTATGTTACTAGCTTTCTCAAGGATGTCCCATGAAGGATTTAGAGAAGCAACGATGTATCAGAATTCTATTTTCTTGGATTGTTTTCTGTTGATTTTCTTTTAAATTTGATTTTGATTCATGTTACTAGTTTCCTCAAGGATGTCCCATGAAGGATTTAGAGGAGCAATGACGTCTCATGACCCATCTTTTCTTTTTTTTGTTGTCTGTGGTTTGTCTTGACAAAGACTGGGGCAACTTGTGCCCTTAGTATGAGTTAACGACAATCCTTGTCTACGACTGTCTGTTGTTAGCAAGTGGATGACCTTGCACACCTTGATCTATGTCATATCATGGTGTTTTTCTCCATTTGTATTAGTCTCGTCCAATGATGATAAAGTGCAATACCTTTTGTGATACAGTGAAATATCGAAGATTGCTAATACTAACATATATCTCCTGTCTTTCGTTCTTTCTTGATCTTTCTTTCCGCACTAACAGTTCTTCTTTCTTGCATTACGACAAAGTCCTTTGACACAAAACATTATACATCATCCTGCATCAACATACATGTTAGAAAAATACATGCAAATAGGCATATTTCATAACTAGATCATCATGGCATAATAGATATTCATCATCAAACAATACATATCATAAGCATTCCATGTACAAAGCAACTGTAAATACATACATCACATTATGTCTGTATAACATACATGTAGTATCCATCATACAAATCACATCATAGTGCATCTCATAGTTATAAATTGCATACATCATATAGAATCAACATTATCTCATTAGCTGCATAAACATCATAAAATACATATACTCATCCATCACATAGGCATATCATATAAACATTACATATGTAAATAAAGACTGCATAAATCAATACATAAAAATGCATCTCATGAGAATCACCGCCAAAATCATATATATATATATATATATATCTCAAATGTGTCACATCACAATGTCATAATGTATCAATAATACATGGAAGCCCACGGGCTATAAGATCAAAATACAGTGTCTCGACAATCAATTCCCCTATCCTGAACTACCACTGCCATCATGCCGGGAGTGTGTGGGGGAATGCTGATGGGAACCCGATGATCTCTGAGCTGAGGGAGGTCTGTCATATGGCCCTGCTCTACGTGGCTGCTCCACCCCCTCTGTGCTAACTGTCCGTGTGTGGGTCCTGGTCTGGGACCTACTACTGTGTGCCACTGAGAAACTGGGAGCTCGTCTCTCTAATGGAACCTCTGCCTCATATAGGTCCCGATAGTATCTCTCCCTCTCTCCAGCTCTGAATAGCTCTCTGGAAAAAGCGGTTGATGGTCCTGTGCACAATGCCCTGAGCTATGTGAATCTCTGCTCAGTCTCCTGTCACCGAGCTATAGCCTGATCCCTGTCCATCAAGGCTCTGTCCCTCTCCATCTGATATGCATCTCTCTCAGCCATTAGGACTCTCATCTGCTCCTCCAAGGATGCAACCTGAGCGCGCAGTGTATCTATGTCAGGATCCTCTACCCCTGTCTCATCCTGTCTGACCCTGTCTCTCCCATCCTCCTCCTCATCCAGCTCCTCCAGGATCTGATCTTTAATCTCTCTCTCATGATCATCATCCTCATCATCATTCTCCTGGTAGGAACCTAACAACCCCAGAGCATCAACCTCTGCCTCCTCTCTGCCTGCCTCCTCGGCACCTGCCTCCTCCTCTGCTGGGATATCTGGGATATATGGGATAGCTTCCTCTGCTGGCTGCACCTCCTCTCCACCTCTAGCAATGTCCTCCTCTCCTCACCCCTCCTCAGGGATCGATGATAATGGTGGTCCTCGTCCTCACTGACCACGTCTCCCTCTCCTGCCTCCACACTGTCCATCTCGACCATCATCTCCTCTACCTCTACCTCTACCTCTGCCCCTACCCCACCTACCTCGTGGCCCCATCCCACACCACTCTACCAGCACTAGCTGCTCTGGGTCTATCAAGGGGATCGGCCTGTGTGTTGCCCACCACTGATCATACTCTGTTGTGGTCCCTGGGTCTGCTGGTCCATCTCTCCATCCCCATGGAAGTGCCTATAGTGAATCAATATATGCCTCTATAGTGGCCACTAGAATCTCTAGCCCCCATAGTGGGACCTCTTGCGAGGATCTCGCAAACTCTGCTTTACCTTGAGGTACATCCTGCACCTCTCCAAACTGCCATAGGACATGATCTGGCAACTACCGCTCTATGATGTGGACGTGTGATACTGTCCACCCAACTAAGTACTGTGCCTGTCTACAAAATGGCAAGTGCTCATCCTCATCTGACCACTCCTCACAACCCAGGTATGGTCTCCATGTAAACTATTGCATGGTGTATATGGCATGTCTGAAGTAGCCTGTGTCTCCAATGTGATGTTGTGTGGTCGCCCCCGCATAACGAAAGGCGTACGGAGCCCCATGTGGGAGGTCAACTATAACCGGTGGCCGAAAAATGGCAATATGCTCCCATGCCCATACCATCAGGAGCGTGGTATCGTAGCTCATCGACTGTGCCTCTCGGTAGGCAATATCATGCAAATGGAAGTATAGCATCTCGAGCACACAAGAACCCCAAGCATACACAACTCGACGCTCGAGCATGCCCACTAGCATCTCTCCCCATCCCACAGGAAACCCATGACCTCGGCGGCCAGGCAGTACTATACCACCTATCAATGTAGCCAATAGACAGTCTAACTATCTATACCTCTGGGCCAACACCCGCCACCTAATCTCATAATCATCAAACCCTAACTGTCTAATATCAGCATAGGGGTAGTACCTACACATCTCGGCAGCACCCCTCTGAGTATCATAAGCCACCTGTGTGCCTCTAATGGGAAGTCTAAGGATCCTATACACATCCTCTAATGTAACTGTGGCCTCTCCAGTCGGTAGGTGGAAGGACGATGTCTCCGAGTGCCACCGCTCACACAATGCTGTCAGTAGTCCTCGATTCACCCGAATCTAGGGTATGTCTATCACGTGCAACAAACCAAGGTGTCATAGAACCCGTCGCTCTGCCGGCTGCAAGCTGTCTCTGAATCAAAACGTCGTAGGTCTTGACTCCCATGTATAAATCATGTCTAATACAACCTGCAATGGCATTATACATGCCTCATGTCAGCCTCAATCATCTATTCTAGTGCAAAATGACTATACTACATGAAATGCAAATGCATCACTTTTTTGCACATGCGTCATTCTTTTTCACATGCATCGCTTTTTAACAAATGTGGTTCATAATATCACATGTGTTACACTACAGTCATATGCGTTGCAAAAATACCACTTGCGGTGCATAAAATTCAAATGTGTTTCTAAATATACATATGCGGCTTATATAAATGCAAATGCATTTCAAAAATTCAAATGCATTTCAAAAATAAACAAATGCATTTCAAAAATAAACAAATGCATTTAACTGCTAAAAAGATTCAAACTGGCCGATGTAAAAATACAAATGCGGTTTTCCGCATACACATGTGTCATTCACGCACGCATATGCGGTGAATTATTAAAGCGACGCATAATTCAAAATTAAATTAAATGCATTAAATAACATGCAAATCAAAAATTTCAAAAGCCAAGTTTTAGGTACATATCGGGGGGTCTGTGTCGGCTGGTCTCTGGAATGTCCAGATCCTGTATGTGCGATGATGAGTGGCTGGAACTGGAGACATCGTTGCTAGGAATGTAGAACAAAATCTCAATTTCTCAACTAGGTGGGTGCAAATGAATAGGTTTTTACCCCTATTCCTATATATACCTAGGGCTTAGGTGGCATTTCTGTCCTACTGGCCATGTTAACTTCCATTTTCGATTATCCCGTACCCGTCCCTCCCATTTCCTAACCCAATTCCGCAAACTCCATTGCATTTCTACCTATCTAATGGACTAATCGGGAGCATTTCTAAATTTTTCGGAACTTATCAGAAATTTGTCAATTTTCCCGAGGGGGCATACCTTCACCTATTTTAATCTGGAGTATTACTGGGGCATATTTCTTATCGATTTTCTTTGACACAACGCCGAAATGACATTGTATCAAAGAGGGGAAAATGTAGACACGGAAATCTGGTTTAGGCCTGCGACTTCCATATTCTTCATAATTCTTATTTAATTAATTCACCTTCTATTATTTCTTCTATTAATTAAATAATCTTAAGTATTTAATTAATTCACACTTTTCTTTATTCTATCTGATTAATTAAATAAACGCTTTTTATTTAATTATATTACTAATTAACCTTATCCTTCTTGTCAAATTAAATAAATTCTTATTTAATTTATTATTTATCATATTTCAACTATAATTAAATAAATTCATTATTTATTTAATTATTCATTTAAAATCCCTTCATCATTTAATTAAATAAATATTATTTATTTAATTATTCTTCAAATATCGAAGTCTTGAATTAAATGAATTATTTAATTCATTAATTCTATTTTAACGCATTCCTCTATATTTTAGATAATTATGTGAGTTATCTAAGTATTCACTTTTACTCGACTTGACATCTATTTTAATCATTCAGTTAACTATTGATTTGATGTCTGAGTGGCGTCTTCGGGTAATCTCTTCGTCAAATCATTCAAATCATCCAGTTCTAATTCATTTGCGTGTACATGCATATTAATTAAATATTCTTATTTAATTAATTAAATGTTGTGCGTGCATTCGAACAAGAGTTGCTTTAATCAATCTTTATCTTTGTTATGCAAAGATATTTCTTCTGTTTTCGAATACCGAACTGAAGATTAAATCATTTATTTAATCTTTAATTCTATTTCTAATTTGTATCACTCATGTCACTACTAACAGTTATCATAATGCATGTTTGATCAGTCGATCTCAACCGTCCGTTGATCTTTCAATCTTGGCCTGTCATTCGAATAATCAATTTTCTATAAATTGATTTGTCATTCTTCATTCCAATCTCTCTCGCAAATTCTTATGACTTTTGAGAGCACTTTGTCTTGAATCTTTGATATTTTTCTAATCACTATCTTAGGCTATACTTGCATGAATTTACTAAAAATCTTAGGGCAATTATACTACAATAGAAAAATGGAGAAGGGCAATCGAGATGAATCATGGAAATATGTTTGAAATTGGTGAGATTATTTCAGTTTGTTTACGTTTTACTTTCCTTTGTTCTTTGTTGCTTAACATTTATATTTGCATCTTAGATTTTAGTATTGCATGTTTGCTTCTAATCTTTTTTGTTGTCTTGTGCACTTTCTTGGCGTTACAATAGTGTTCAATACAATTCTAGCAATATAGAGAGGACCTATAATAAGATCAATACCATAACAACAGAAGGGGGGCAATGAAAAAAAATCACATCTATGTCTATATCCATGTCCATGCAACTCTTAATGAAACTAGTGCATTGTTATTTATTGTTACACGTACAAGTCCTATATTGTTATTCTTCCAAAACTTCTCAGACATCCAATCAACTA
The DNA here is from genome assembly GCA_007258455.2 of Sequoia sempervirens. Taxonomy (NCBI): domain Eukaryota; kingdom Viridiplantae; phylum Streptophyta; class Pinopsida; order Cupressales; family Cupressaceae; genus Sequoia; species Sequoia sempervirens. Next base: position 117,118 of record VDFB02329905.1, on the reverse strand, counting down.
CTTATATACATGCAACTCCTTTCTTGGGCCTTCCTAGATATATCCAAGATCATATGGCTTGGATACAACAATATATGTAGTACATACTCATGTATTGAATAGAGTTCTCTTCCTAGTCTGTATGTTTAATAATTTTAGGAATAATGAATAAATATAACATAGTATAAAGAATGATTGTTAATGATGGTTGTTTTAACTTACACACCCCTTTTCACCCTCTATTCATTGTAAACTATGCATAACTTGAACATATTAAAAAAACTATAGCCCACATTGACATTGTATGCCACATTAATCCAACCATATGACAAAAGATAAGTGATCTAGCCTCTTGAATGAATGTAAGTAGAGAAATTTTTGCATACCTGCAAATGGTACAAAATTTCATGGTTAAGTGGAAGCCTCCCATCAACAGCAAGATCCAAATATTTGTGTGTCTCTCTCAATTGAGCCTTTAAACCCTCTAGAGTTGTCAATTTTTCCACTAACCTATTATGCACAAAAGTTAAATTTTAGAGTTATGTCACCACAGAAAACAAAAGAAACAAAACTTTGAAACCAAATCCACACACAACACAATGTGGTATTCATACAAATCCATACAAACAAAATAAACTCAGAACATTGGAATAGGAACAACTTCAAATTATGATGCAGAGCATGGATTCACTTTACTCAACTGGAGGCACATTTCACAATAATGGGTTCTTCATCTAAAACATTTGTACAAGGTTTGAATAGTAAAGAGAATGATGAAAAATAGAGGAATTAAAAAGGTACATGGATGTAGTTGGATTGAAGGCCATAAACTAGTACATTTTTTTGTGTAGGAGACATATCACATCCACATACATGGCAAAGCTATGTAAAGTAGGAGAAATTGGCTTGGAAAATAAAGGCATCAGGGTATAAATATCATTTTTCTGCCACTATAGTGAAAAGTTAGCACTTTCTTTCATCCTTGCATATTGGTTTGATGCTTCAAAAGATGCATTTCTTATATTGAAAAGTGTATTACCTTATTGAGTTTCTCTTTGTTTCAAGAATAGTTTAATATTCTCTACTTAACAGGGCCAACCACATGACGACAGAAGCTCATTTGGCCTCTCCCCCCCCCCCGTCACATCACTCTCAATTCCCCATACCTGATTATATGACATTAATCATTCATTCATCGATTAATAACATATAGAATTCATTGATTAACATATTCACATTCATTCATTCATCCATTAATATTAGTTTTTAACATTCATTAACATATTATAAAAAATACGGTTGTCATAATACGATTCCAATCACTTTTTTTGTTTCTTTTTTGAAGCTAAAAAAATCTGAAGTGGAGTATCATTTTCTAAATCATCTGTCCCCCCTTCAGTTGTTATGCTCTCTACTCATGATCTTAATGTATGTCTAGTCATGTACTCACGACGTGGAGGCTGCTGCAAAGGGGGTTTGTTGCAATGAGAAAGAAATGTTAAATTGATATGTTTTATTATTATTGTTACAAGTATTTCATTAATTAAAAGAACATTAGAGTGGTGCTCTTTACCAAATGGGGCCACATCATGTTCCTGATACTATCTTGTAGCCTCATGCTCAACATGTTAAACACCCTCTAAATCCTAATTTGGAGTTGAAACACTAAAGGTTACATTAATTAATACACCAATTTCAATTAAATAAGTTTAAAAGAACATTAGAGTGGTCCTCTTTACCTAATGGGGCCAAATTATGTTCCTAATCTTGTCTAGCCTGATCATGCTCAACATGTTGATTACATTAATTAATACAACAATTTCAATTAAAGATGTTTAATTGTATTAATACATACTACATTTTGTATAGCACATGAATACATACAGTATTGGGATGCACACCATGACCTTCATCTACAAGTTGTGCTCCACCCTCACTAGACTGCATTCTAATGTCATGTGCAGTATTATCATTGCTTGCCTATTTAAAACAAATAGGCACATAATTACTTTATAGTGGAAATTAATATTGAATAGATTGCACAAGTATTCAATTTTAAATAGACTTCATTGATTTTATTTACTTGTGTGTTAGATGTAATGGAAGCTTGTGTTTTCCTAGTCAAGAGTCTTAGGCGTTCAACCACGACTCCATAGCCTTGTTGGAAGGCAATCTCCAAGTCCTCTTCTATGGGAACTCTATTGAATTCAGAGCCCTACATCTTTGCATAAGATTATGAATTTTTCTTCTATGGTGTGATAAAACCAAAAAAAATTGCAATTTATTATTTGGATGCAAATATTCATTTATTGATACTTACAATTCGTGTAGCTAATTTCATATAGCCACCAGAACCAAGTTTGTGTTGCCTATGTTTTTCTAGTCTTTCCTTTGTTTCCTTTAATGTGTTAGGAAGCCTATGAAAAGTTTGAAATATGTTAGATTATGTAAAAAGAAAGAGTAATTAGTATATAATTACATTGTTGATAGTATCACATACCTTCCTTGGCCTGGTGATGTCTTTCATTTTTTCTTTTCAGCCTTCTCCTTTCCATCTCACACTAGGTCCTTCCACTCCCTCTCTGGAATCATGGGGGGATGCTCGTACTTTTTGTTCCTATCTAAATGTGACCTATATTGGTTCCTCACATAATTTAGATAGGTACCAACTTTATTAAGGACCTTGGTTCGGTTGAATGTGTTATTACCGAATAACACAACTAAATGGTTAATGAGCTCATCTTTTAAATCTTGATTTTGAGAATTCCACCATGTACATATGGTGGGCCCAAAGATCTCCAATGTACTATCATTTTTATTTTTATAAAAAATATCATTTCCTACAAAATGATCATGGGATCATTAGTCTAAAAAGAGTGATCAATAAGTAAATTTCAATTGAATTATATATAATAATAATTAAAAAAAATTAAAGTACCTGGGACCTTCTCTATCATTATGGGAATGAAATCCTTGGTCACCACAAATGTTACCAACAATGTTCTCATACTAGTAATACGTGAAGATCTAGGGAATGCTGCTAAAACATCACCAATACTAGTGGCCTCTACATCCCTAAGTATATGTCTTGATGCATGTTCTGGCATGTGTTCACTACCAAAGGGTGCACTACCTAATGTCTGCATGCTATGTGTTGCCGACATTTTAGTCAAAAATATAGGCATGGATGATGGGGTCAGATGATGTGATGTATGCATAGGAAGATCAGGATTGACACTTGTACCAACCCCTACTCCCCAAGTAGCACCTGCAGTACCCTGATCATGGTTAGCAGAATCATGAGGATGCAAAAAATCCTATAAAAACAACACATATTTTAGTTCATGACGTAAAAGAGTACAAAATATAAAACAATGAATGAACTTATGTTATAATTAAAGATCTCATGATAGCTTACTTGCAAGTTTTGTGCTCTCTTAGTTAATATTTTAACCCTTTCTCTTATCTCATTTATTTGAGGCACTATGAATAACAACTGAAGGGTTTCTTCATTGTATTTTTTTGGGTCTTTCTTATCATATCCAAAGGGTTTGCAGAATATGTGATATCATCATCGCATAATAGTGACTGCACCTCTCTATGGATTCTCTCCTCTACTATTGGTGCCTTTCTCCAATTAGCTGACTGTGACAAGAATATAAAAAACATTATCTAAATTAGCCCAATAAACTTATGAAAAAAACATAATAATAAAATATTTTGCTCGTATCTAATTTGTACAATTACAATGAGGTAAACCTGTTGGGTAGCAACGCCTGAAGATAGATTGTGATTTGTGCTCTAGGCCGGATCCTTCCTCATATGATCAATGTCCCATTATGACAAAAAATAAATATAATTTTTTTTTACTTAATTGAAACCAATAGACTTACGAAAAAAACATAATAATAAAATGGTATATTGGAGTCATTAATTGGAGGTTGGGTAAAATGGAATATAGTACATACCACCCCCATAGTAACTATGTTTGTATCTATGTGATTCAAATTGTAATCAATTAGCAACTCTTGCCCTGCAGTTATTGATTTTATCGCACATACAAATACACGGTTTCCCTCATGTGCCTTGAATATGCAATTGGGTTGCTTATTTGTTGACCCGGGTCATGTACTGTTTATAAACCCTACAATATTCCTTGATGTTTTTGGCCTTCTATCAATGTACATAGCCACTCCTTTATTTTTTTCCTTATCTTTTAGCTATATATAATTTGTTGATAGTGCATACCTATGTATACTTCGTGTATATCAAACTGGCTGCATCCAATCTTTGTAGCTGTAATAGGGTCTGACATACTCCATCAATTCAATAACTTTTTCATAATAGACCTTTATGTAATCCATGCAAAATAGGCCCAAACTATGTGATGGCGATGGTGTTATGTGATATATCCTCTCTTTGACACAAAAATCAGTGTTTATTGGAGGAAGTTCCTTGGGTGCCCATTGTTTCCGTAGATGTTTGTACCTCAAGGGAACCTCGATGTCACCTATGCTCTCATCATCATAAGAACATGACCCCCCTCCAACAAGAAAAAATTCCATGTGTTTACAAAATTTTCTTATAATATTTTGACCTCTAGTTGATCTCCCTCTTTTAGACCTACTACATTTCTCACTTTCCTCTTCTCTTCTCAAATTTCCCTTGCTCAAGGAAGACAGATTTAAAAAATACCTATTTGGCGATACCTGCATCCATAAGGATGTTGGATGTTCTTTCATGGTGATGTGATCCCAAGGTGAAATTATGATTAATCTATCACTTCATCGCTAGAATTTGACAAGTTATAAGGTAATCAAGTCTTGATAGTTTGCAAGTTATTGTTACTACTATCCAAATGCGTCCATCACAAATCAAATCAATGTATGAAGGAGATTGTCCCTTGCAATTAATGAATTTAAAATTTCATTATTTTACAAGCTAACACAAACATGGAGATTGGGAGATGCAGTTCATAGTAGTTGAGGCTACAGAAGCCTAAAAAACCTAGACTCAGTGATGAATTTTCCTACATGAACAATGTATGGCAATGTTCCAAGTATTTTTGCATGAAAATTGAGGGGAAAAGGTAATGAATGATAGTCATTATCGGTCTCACAGTCTTTAAGTGTGTGACAGTGTTAAATGATCACATTTCAATGGATATTCCATAGGTTCCAATCATAGTAGGTAGGAACCTTGATGAGGGAGGTGCCATGGAACAAGGTATGATTGCTCTCGGTTCAATAGTTTTGTGTTGGTGGGTTTTTTTATTTTAATTAGATTGAGAACCATATTGATAAGATGCTCAACAGTGAAGTTTCTTCAAAGCATTCTATGATTTCTCTTGGTTCAATTGCTAGATAGAAGTTTTTGAGGAATGAATGGTATACAAGTATTTGTCAAACTCTTATCATGTGGAAAAGTATATTTAATATTGGTACAATAAAGTCAAATTTCTTATCCTTGGGTCTTTGTACTATTGTGAAAATTTTGAAGTGAATGATTGCATTTCTGGAAATATTCTTAGGGGAGAAACCAACATAGTAATTTAAGGGAGAAGACCTTGCTAATTTTATCAACCAAAATGCCTTGATGGATTTAGAGTTGGAAGGTGAAAATTTCACTTGGTCAAATTGATGGTTAGGCTCCTCATCAATTCAAGGGAGATTATACAACTAATGCTATTCTCTATTTTAAAGTACCATGCAGCCTCATATACAACCTTTCAAAGGTATGAATTCACGTTATATCTTCTCTTAATCCAAGTTATTTGATTTACTAGACTTCTACTTAATGTTTTAACTCCCAAACTTTGTAACAAGTGTTAAATGTGAGTATGGTCCACCAGTTATGCAACCAAGGCCTCAAATGTATTCTCTAATTGTAATCAAAGGATTTTTCTCTTCATTCAAGTAAATAGACTTGAAGGGAAACACCACCAAGTGGTTTATTAGACACCTACACGACTAAAAATAGCAAAAAAATTACATTTAATGCAAATTTCCATTAAAATTTTATGTAGTGTGTAGAAGAATGGTTTCACCATACATAATATTTTGGTTTAAGTTGTCTTGAAAAAGATGAATTAGAACACTAATAGACATAATTCAGGTGCACATGTGAGGTGGTTCAACTGTCCACTGATAAAATCCATATGTCTAAGTGGTTAACGGGGACAGAGTGTGTACTAGGCTTGGTTAAGTCATCATAAGTTTATACTTTGGCAATAAAAAATGTTTAAGTCATCTTAAATCTTCCTATGTCAAATTGTTAGGAGACTTGGTATGTTTTAAGGTAGGATGAGTGGTTGCATGAATGTTCTATTTCTCTATGACAAGGTTTCAACATCTTCAAATAGTGAAAGTTAGTGCTCATAGTCATTTGAAACAACATTTTGATTATGTATGATGGTAGGATTTGATAACTTAAAAGAATTGGCTACCCAACAAACTTAAAGTTAAAAGAAAATTTTTTCAGTTTAAGGGGTTAGCACTTTCTTTCATCTTTGCATATTGGTTTGATGCTTCAAATGATGCATTTATTATCCCACTTCTATCATATTGTATTCCCATCCCATTGCAAAGAAAAAATGTTAAACATTTAACAATCTAACATTCTTAGCTTTGAAGTTGTTGGCCTTGCATACTTGTTGTGTTGAGTCACAAGTTTGCATGATAAGAAAGGAAGAATGAAATTTTAAATTTTAAATGTTGCTAAGACCCTATCTTTGATTTTCTCCACTTTTGTGCCCAATAAACCATATTATTTTTTTTTGAATGGGGGTCAATAATATTTTCTACAATCAATGGAAGACAACTCCATGTGATATAGGCATAGCTCATTAGGGAGTCTCTGGTACAGGAGCACCTACACCTTATGTTCACAACTGGAGCATTATAGGTTGATAATACAAGTGTTTAGGGATATTTTCAAAGTTTTTTGATGTTTTATTAAGGTCTAACAGACCATTTATTATTTTATTGATCCATATTGTAAACAAGATCAAATATGCGAAGAAATTGTCAATGACGGTCAAATATTGTCAAAGTAGGTAGAATAGGTTTTCTTGCAAGGAGTCATGTATTCAAGGTGAATAAGGTCTAACAAGACCATTTTCAATGTGTTTAGGGTGCTTGGAAGTCATCTAGTTGATAATGTAAAAAGTTGCAATTGTTGACATTAAAAGTTGTCAAAATTGCAATTTTGCAAAATAATGGGTTGTTAAGTGTTTGTAAGTCAGTTATGGATGTTGGTTGAAGGTAGTTGGGGTCTGAGATGATTTAAAAATCCTTCCAAGGCCCGAGAAAAGGTTTTTGGAGGAGTTGATACCAAAATTTCATATCAAATATCACGTTCTTGAAGCAATTTTCTGTGTTTTTATTATTTTTCTGAAGTTCTTTTGTGTTGTATGGATCCGTAAAAGCTTGAAATGCTTTGAGATCATTGGTGTAGATAAATATATGTGTTCCCTTTCATTTTAATTTGTTTTGAAGTGCTAAATCACTGTTTTGTGGGAGAAAATCAAATATAGGGATTGCCTTGTTTTTCTTGTGTAAGGGTTTGAGGGCTAAAAACAAATGAGATCCACTAATCCACCCACTTTATTGGAACTATAACTCAATGTATTGGTGTAAAACATGGTAGGATAGAGGTTCATTGAATTTAGGAGTCTCTTAAAGTAAGAAACTTGGCATTGAATTGATGCCCTGGGGTTGACAGGGGCAATTTTCTTGTTAATTTATTTTTGTTAAGTCAAGGTTTGTCAATTTGTTGGATGGAACAGTATGAATGAAGGCTTTTTGTCCTATTGAAGGATGATTTTAATTTATTGAATACAATAGTTGATTTAGGGAGGTTGGTTATATGGTGTTTCTCTAAAACCCTAGTGTATTGAGAGAAAATGCAGGGTTTTGTAGAATAGTGACAAAAGGGGCATGGCTTAGCCCAACAATGGTGAAATCTGATGTTTTTTGTCATAAAAAATATTTTTCAATAGGTTGTGGAATAGAACCAAGTGGTTGGAAAGGCCTTCCTTTGTAAAACAAGGGTAATTTTGTAGCCTTTTTGGTAGGACAAACTAATGAAACACATGAATGTTGTAAAATAACCTTGTGGAATTGGTTGAGGCAGTGTTTAGGGACTTAGAATCCGACAAGAGAACCTTGGATCCCCCTTCTGATTTATTATTCTAGTAGAAGCTTTGGGAAGAAGCCTTCAATAAGCGATTATTCAAGGCAAGTTAAGGTGAGAAACCCACTTCAACTAGTGTCCCCATTTCCCATTATCAATTTGTGAACAATACTGTTGTGGTTGTTGAAGCCTCAATTATGGAAGAAAAATAAATAAAATAAGTTTTATGTAAATATGATAATTCCTCGAGGCAATAAATCAACCTTCCTAAAAGTACCATCCTTTTTTTTCAATGCTCCTCCTATGAGACAACTGAAAATTTCCAACATTCTTGCATGCCAAATAGGATCTATCCTATCCTTCTACCTTGGGATGCAACTCTTAAAGGGCCCAATCCCAAATACTTTTTTGAATAGCCTGTTGGATTGATTCCAACACAAACTTGCATGATGGAAAATCTCTCTCTTAAGTCAAGCTAACAAGCTTCAACTTATTAAGGCTACTCTTCAAAATCTTCTAGCATACAATACAATTTTGCTGCATATGCTTGTGAAAATTATCGACAATGTGGAAAATAATGCTTTTGGTCAAAAGTGGAAGTTAAAAAAATGTATTCCTATGTTGGCTTTGGAGTTTTTTTCTAAACCTAAGAATAAGAGATGGTTTGGGTTAAGATTGATCAATGATTTTAATCTAGCTATTAATGCTAAAATTGTATAGAGAACTCCTCAATAAAGAGAAGTGGACAACTATTACCTCTAAGAAATGCTTGAAAGGGAGGAATGGAGATATTTTATCAAGCAATGACCTACCCCACAACTCTATTATTTGTCATTATGGCAGATGCTCTTAGTAGTCAAATCACAACAAATGTACGACAAGATCTTTGGAAAGGCATGAAAATTGCAAGTTAAAGAGAATGGGGGTTCCAATGTACGAGACCTTTGGAAAGGCATGAAAATTGTAGGTTAAATAGAATGGGGGTGCCAATATAAAAGATATAAATCACTTACAGTACTCATTGTCCCTTGGTCATTGATTTTTCCTTTCTGAGTGCCCTCAACCTCATCACTCTGGCTTTCCTTCTACCCTATTTTTCCAATTAGGGTCTTAGTGCACTAAGCTATGTCGTGCTCCTACCCGCGTAGGGCCAAAAATAAAAATAACATGTAAAATTCAAATTAATATGTAGGGTTTTCGCTCCTCCAAACTCATCCTCACTGGTATTGACCTTTCACTTCTCCAATTTGATGAGCTACAACTTGAAAATAAGGTTTCAATGAAGGTTTTAGATTATGTTAATTAAAATGAAAATTATGGCCATTTAGGTTTTAATATTCTACATATATAGTTAAGTATATATTAGCTATATTTTACATAATAAATAATATAATTATTTTACTTATTATTATTATATATTATATTCTTTAACAAAATTATTAAATACATATAAAATTATTATAATTAATAATTAATAATAAGTATATTTTAATTTAATAGAAAATATAATTAATATAATATATATTTAATATAATAGTAATATTAGATTAAATTACCATTACACTACAGCTGGTTTACCATTAAATGGAAATTGAAACTTGTTTTTCAATGACACAATAGTGGTTTCCAAGCATGAGATTTGTTTCAAGCTCAAATCTCACAATATATGTAGCCTATTAGCTAATACAAAGAGAGAAACTAAAAAGATAGGGAATGAGAGAAAGAGATGAATTACTTAGATAGATAGGGAGAGAGAGAGAGAGAGCATGAGAGAGAGAAATATAAGAGATACAAAGGAAAAGAGAGAGAGAGGGAAAAGAGAAACTAAATTTTGATTGGTTGTTTCATGTCAACAATCTAAGGATGGCATGTGTCCTTGGGGAGTTATTCTCAAGCTAGCATGCCATTTGATTAAAGACATGATAATTATCCTTTAAGACCTCTTCAATGTACCCATTGCACACTTAAGGAGACAAAGATATGGAGAGAGAAAGAGAGAAAGAGAAAGGAGGAGAAAAGGGGGAGGGAGATAGAGATAAGATATAGATAGGTGGAGAGAGAAAAAAGAGAAAGAGAGCAAGAGAGAGGAAGAAAAATGAGACAAAGGAGGGTCAAAGATAGAAATAAAGGGATAAAAAGAGGGATACAAAGAAAAAAAGAGAGAAGAGAGAAAAAAAGATAGAGATAGATCACCATCTCTCTTTCTCTTCCCATATATCTCTATCTCTCTATCACTCTATCTCACCATATATATCTCTTTATCTCTTTATCTCTTCATCTCCTCATCTCCCTCTCCCTCTATATCTCTATATCTTGTCCTCACTATCTCTCCCTCTTTTTGTCCCTATCTCTCTCTTTATTTATCTCTCCCTCTACCTATATTTCTCTATCTATTTTTCTCCCTCTTTCTCTCTCACTCTATCTTCATCTCTACCTCTATTTTCTTCTCTCCCCATTTATCTCTATACATGTCTCCCTCTCTCTATCCATCCATCTATCTCCCTCTCTATCCCTCTTTATATATTTATCTATTCCATCTCTATCTATCACTCTCTCCTCTCTCTCTTTATCTCTCCCTATCCTTCTCTCCTCTCCTCTCCATATCCCTCTCCTTCTACATCTCCATCTCTATCTCTATCTTCATCTCTATCTCTATCTCCTTACCCCTCTATCTCTCACTCTTCCCCACTCTATGTCTCCCTCTTTCTATCACTACCTCTCCATCTATCTATCTCCCTCTCTCCTTATTGCAAGCATAACATAAGCTTGTTGGTAATGGAGATTGATCATCTTCCTAATTTAGAGGTTTTATTTCAATCATGTTTGGATCCTTGTAAGTGGATGCATAGTTTATTTGAAGCTATGATTTCTCCATTGATACCTTTGTTGCACAAAAAACATCATTTGATAAATTTCCTACCAATTTACCTCATGTACTACATAAATGTATGCAAAAAATAGACCAAAATTTATCCTAATTGAAATTCCACACTTTTTTGGCATACCCATTGCACACTAAGGTGTGATTGCTAGTTATGTTTGATTTTTATGTTTTATTTTAGAACTATAATGGTAGAGATAGGATAGAATAGTACCATTGGTTGAAAAGTCATTGTAAGAACCTTAAATTAATACCTTAAACCTACAAGATAAACCTTATAATCAAAACATAAATCTAACACTTAAAACTAAAAAACTATTGTATTTTGTGATAAAACAACCTTGTTTGACCTTAGTAAAGATTACTTATCTACTTGTTACATGATTATGGAATAGTATTTGATGGGACCTACAATAAAACCCTTATGAATACAATTGGGGGTTTGTAGAAAGAGAAGACTATGTATGTAGTATTTCTAAAGTAGTACTTGGTTCAATTATGTGATGGTCAAGTAACACAAATCAATGAAAGATGATATCATTGGATGAGTATTAGTTTGTTAGTATATTATTACTAGATCAATCAAGAGAAAATTGATAGCTAAGCACTTGAATTTTATTTTATTGACACTTGATAAATGCAAGATTATAGAGGTATTATGTTTCTCAATTGAAGTAAAGAAAATGGTAGACATGGAAGTAAAATATTTTAGAAACTCATAAATGATACATATATAGATATATCTTCTTTATATTATCCTTGTAATTAGTTATGTTTCTTCAAATATAAAAAATTAAAATGAATCCAATGTGTATCATCTAATAATAACTTGTAGAAAATATCAAAAAGATCAATAATAAAAAAAAATATATTAACTAAGAATCCATCCAAGCATACAATAGTATATGTTGGTAAAACTATAATATATACAAGAAAGCAATATATGCATACAATGTCACATGTTAGTAATACAAAATACATGTACAAGAAAGCTATATAGGAACATAAAAAAAACATAATATAATTAGTCCTCTCAACTAGGATGGAAGAGTTGATGGCCTTTTGATTATTGAGTAGATAGAGAGACAAGTGATGATTTTTTATTTTGAACCTGCTAACTTGAACTCCTCTCTAACTTTTTGGAGCTCCACATAATATAATAAAAAATTATAAATTAATATAGAAAAATTTGATTATACAATGATATATAAGGGAATAATCACTTACCACCATTTGATAATTAGGAACAATATATGAAAGAGATGAAGAATAAAGAAACTTGTATTATTAGGAAGGACGAGATGCCTTTATAGAGCATGACGTCATGTTTGAATCTTGAAACCCTCCCATATCGTCAACACATGTGTCTAGGATAACCATGTCAAGTTTCACTTCATACAAGCACAAATTGGAAAAATTTCAATGTTGGCCCCATTCACATGTCACTATCTGAGGTCAACATGAGGAAACACTAATTTTTTGGGAATTAAATAACCAAAGATATGATCAAAGAATATCTAATCATAAATATTTGTAGAGTAATTAGGATTTGATCATATGGAAATTTCTAGGAGAGCTACAATAGTTGTAACATCATGAATTAACAATATTAAAAATTCCATCATGAATTAATTATGTAACCATATAAGTCAAATATAATTCTATCAAGAAATCAATATCAAATAGATAATATAATTTCATAACTTATAAATTTCAATTTCATTGATCTTCTTCTTCATCAAACTCTTTGTTTGTATCATCCAATCCAGGTTCGACATTGTAAGGATTGGTCATATCATCATCATCGTCATCATTGATATCAGTTTTGATAATGTCATCATCCACATGGATATCATCTTCATGAACATTAACTCCTACATCATCATGATCTAGTTCCTCTTCTTTGAAATCTCCGTTAGGCACATCATCAACTAACTATTGATCTTGATCATCATCTGCATCATCTTCTAGTTCTTCAGTGTCTTCTTCTTCCACCACATTATACTTTATCGGCCTTCCTCTTGGATCATGTCTAACAACAAATGACCAACCCGATTTACCTGGAACCTCTAAGTAAAATACCTAATCACATTGGCTTGGAAGAACATAGGGCTCATTTCTAGCTCACTCGATTGACCTTGTATGTTCTCTTGGGATCATTTTCATTCAATCGTAGCCTATGCCATTGGACGACAAATATAACTAATTTGAAGAACTTAAAGTCACACTCTTGAGTATATCATCCAAAATCCCATAGTATCAATTTTTTGAGACTTCTCGATGTATGTCGCTTCTAGATGAAACATTAGTCACCTGAAACACTACAATTATCCTAGAATCACAAGTTTTCTTCATGTCATCCAACTTTTTGATTCAAAATTTATGACCATTGCACCACATATCCTTGTGGTTTTTCACCTACAATATGTCAAACATGTAAAAATTATTGCATTGTCAGCTAATAAACATATTTATTCTTGGCTTAATGTATGCAAAGAAAAAAAAACTCAACATACATATACATCAATATAATTGAAAATAATTAAATAATATGGGTGATTAATATATTTATACGTACTTATTTATCTCTTAAACCATATGCTAAATCAATTTCCCTTGGTGTAACATTGGAATCTCCATTATGATGAGCTTCTTTAACCAATGAAGCCACACCTTCCCATGTTAATGCACCACCAGATTGTTGACATCGTTCAATCCATATCATCATCCAATTAGGATTGTTTGTTACATACAAATGTAGTGCATCCCACTCTCGACCAACTATATCAAAAAAATTGAAATTCACAAATGACGTATAATTAGTTAATTACCACGATATACAACTTATTTTCTGGAGTAATACAATACCAGTACTTTTCTATTATTGTGTGGAATATTCTTTCATTTGGACTAGTTCTCTATTGTTTCTTTTCAAGAAATTGAAGGCAATGTAAAATGTATTCTAATTAATCTCCATGACCATCTTATAATTACCTCTCACTTTCCTCAATCTACCTTTCCCCATCAGGTACTCCCCTTTGAATTTGTTAATGGAGTTGGGATCCTAAATGCGATCTACATGGATCTTTGTTGTGAACTTAGGAAGATATTCAGTAATGTACACCATGGTCTAGTATACCATATATCCCTCCACCATAGAACCCTCAGGATGTGCTCTTTGTCTAACCAAATCCTTCAAAAAATTTAAATATCTCTCAACCATCCACATTGACCTTGTGTGTATAGGTCCACACAATTCAATCTCTTCAACTTGGTGTATGAGGTAGTGTTATTGTGCATTGAAAAATGTCAAAGGTAGAAACTTTTGCATTTCACACATTAGACAAGGAATTTTTCTCCTCTAATAATTTATATCTTCTTTATGGATTTCTTTAGATGACAACCATATACAAGTGATTCAAGGCGCAAATATATATATTAACACAATTTAACAAAAATATACATTATATTACATAACAAGTAAAACAAATGGAAAATATAAGATCTATACAACAAATTGAACAAATATCACTACTTACCTCATGTATTTTCCAAGATCATATATAACTTGCTTGAAATTGTTGTCGAAGTTGTCTAGGAGAGATAGAATAGAACGTATTGCAACAATTATAAAATGATCTTTTCATTATTTTTCCAAAACTAGTAAACATAATACACTAAAAAGTACATGTAGTATACAAATATATATATATAATATACCAGAATAATTACCTAATGAAGGTATGTCAATCATGCATTTTCATCCCTGACCCAAATTCACCTTTCTTTGTTATGATATTGTTTATGTTCGCAACAAATACTATGGGAAATCAAAATTTTCGTATGACTTGTTTTATAGCATTGCTTTTCTGCTTCGTTAATAACCTAGGAAGGACACTTATATTAATTTGGTCTTCATTGCTATTTAATTGAATGACATTTTTCATTGTATGATTGGCTTCCTGAATGTCACTACAAATTTTGACAATTTTTTTCTTTTCCATGCCCTTCGTCCAATATTTTTCATAACGTTTTTGTTAGATTCTTTTTGATATGCATTGTATCAAACAAATTCACAATTTGTAGCTGCTCATAGTTGGGAAACCTACTAAATTTTCTAGGATGACTTTTCAATCCCTGTGGAAGCTGGCCATTAATGCCTTGATGACCTTCATGAAGCATATAAGTTAAACAAATTAACAATGAAAATCATTGTTAATTACAACATGAGTAAACAAAACACAATATAAAAATATAAATTTCAAACATATCATATATGATAGATAAACAATTTGATCTGATGTATAACCTTGACGATTAATTCTATTATATTCCAACTTCCATAGGTGAGGTGTCATTCTTTGTGGTTTTGATGTAGTCTCTTCTTTCCCATTGAAAAGATGTTTTTCAGTAGTTCAATACTTATGATTTACATGGAGGAAGTGCCTATACTCATCAAACACCTGCTTTCCTAAACTTGTTGAACAACGAGATTTCATCTTTGGACCAAAAATTGGACATGCAAATTTTCCCTTTGTTTGAAGACCTACAATATCATATATAATAATTGGATTAAATATGACAATTTTTATAATTATATATAATGAATAGATTATTTAAAAAACATGCATGATATCTACTTCATAAAATTAAATATCATTAAAGTGGAGTTAAATGTTATAACATGCCACAAAAATGTGTTAGCCCTAGGGCATCATGAATTGTCCATACAAGCATTGCATGGAATTGAAATTGTCTTTGTCCTATTGGTCTAGAGACATCATACATAGTGACACCAATCCATAACTTTAATAACTCGTCAATAAGAGGTTCGATATATATATTTATATCTTTAACTTGGTACTTACCTAGTTGAATGAACATAAACATTACATAATTATTATAACCATTTTACTACAATATATATATATATATTATTGTACAAGACTATTAAATGAAAAATATATAAGTCATTATGTAAAAAATAAGACAAATGAGATGCTACTACATTAAAGAAAATTGATGTAAACAAATACCTAGAACAATCATTTCCAACATTATGTGTTCCCTCTTTATTGACATCCATGGAGGAATGTTATTATTGATAACAAAAATAGGCCAGACCGAGTAAATAGATCTCAACTCTCCAAATGGATTGACATCGTCCACTACCAATGAAAGCCTGAGATTACGAGGTTCTTCTTTAAAGTGTCACCATTTTTCCTCCATGTCCCTAAATACAGAACCATCCACATGCATTCAAAGAATGTCATCTCCACTTCTATTTTGTGCATAGTAATCCATAAATTGTGCTAAGCTTTCACACCTAAATAATTGTTGCATACGTGGAATAATGAGAATATAATGGACCTTGTGAAGCACCTTTTTTGTTAATTGATCTATTTGATATCTACTAATATGACATCCTGGACATTCTATTGCAAATTCATGTTGTTTATGATATATAATATGATCATTGGGACATGCATTTATTGCTTGATACTCCATTCCAATATCTTTCATAATGGAAGATAAATTTTGGTATGAGCGAGGTAAAATATTTTATGGTGGTAACAAAAATTCACCTATCAATCTACAACAAAAAAATAATTTGTTAATATAAAGAATATTAATGGTACATATTTCAGCCTTTATTTACTAGTGATGAACTAACAACAAGAATAGATGAAAAAAGATGACATATATGACATAACTTAACATTCATGAGATTGCTATGTTGGATAAACCATTCATAACCTTCAAGTTCACCAACAAAAATACAATAGAGAGAAGATTTGTTTGGGAGCTTTCATAAAGGGGCTCATATGCCTTCTCAAGTACAAGTAAATCATGAACATCATCAAAGTCATCTCAATCATCATGATCAGTTGCACCACTAAATATGTCATGGATCAATGTATTTATACCATCATCTTCAACTGTGTTTTTTGGCACATGAACATCTTCTTCCATAGGATCATTAACTTCATCTTTGATATTCACAGCTCCATGTTCCTCCTCTTACAAAATCACATTCTTCGGGCCGTGATAATCCATATCATGTGCCCTAGGGTGCCCCACCTTTATAATAATGATCGACACAAATAAACCATGATCATGATCAAGTGATTTTTTATGTATATAAAAAATGTTAAAATGATATAAACATTTACAAATTCAATCAATATAAAGACATATAATGAACAACTTACCAATGGGCGATAATCATGCCCCCCTTCAACGTGCCCATGCTGCCTACAATGTTTCTCAACTATTGTGATTAAAAGTATTCTCATCTTTAAGCCCTTGTAATTATTGCAAGGACAATAACATTTCCCATCAGCCTTTCTTTTCAATCTAGCCCACAATCTAGCAAGTGTCTCTTGATTTTGTTCTGCACTAATATTATCTAACAATATTTTTCTTTACCAAGCTTGAATATTTAGATCTTCAAAAAATATCAAACTCACACTCCAATCATTTTAATCATAGATAGGTAACAAAATATAATAATTCTAATATTTTGCACCAAAAAAATTTGGTCTATAACCTCCACAAACTGTCACAAGTATAGCAAATTTGCAAGTAGGGAAAATTTGCAAGTATAGATAAATTATCGAACTCACTTTTATTTATTAAAATTTATGCCTGAAATTCATCAAAATAGCAATGAAAATCATGTTTTTCAAAAAATTTGATGAATTTCAAGCACAAATTTTTTTTTAAAAATGAAAATTTCACATTAAATACACATGCACCCAATGATTCATCTAATTATACATCTTTCATCAAAAAAATTCATTGTATTTTGCAATCAAATGAGTTAGTGAGAACTATTATGTACATGGTAGGAAGACCCTACCTCAAATGGCCTCCAAGTTGATCATATAAATCCATTAACAGGATGGGAGAAGTAGCTTCCTATACGAAACAATGTTGGCTAATTGAAAATTGTGTGCACAACCAACTGCCAAATTACGACTGTTGCCATCAAAAAGATAAAATAAAAATCTTGTGAAAATGATATGAATAAAATTTGATACTCAATAATCCACTCTTTATTGTATTCCTCTACAACTAAATGATTCACATTTTCATTGCGTTGCATGGGGTCACCAAAATCTGCCTATACCACATCATATTTAACATTGCTTTGTAATTGATTTTCTAAACAAAAAGAAACCAACCTTGGAATTGGACATCCCACATACAAGTCATGAGGTAAAGATAATTCTTGGTAGCTATGTGTGGGAATAATTGCATCATTTAAAAAATTTGGTCCCCAATTTGCAACACATTCTTCAACAAATTCATCACATTCAAATCTTGATTCAATTACTTCAGCTTCTTTTCCATTTTAATCATCCCACATTTTGCTTCAAGATTTTGACCAGGATACTTGAATCTTGTGCAACATTTACTTCAAAATGAAAAGACTCAAGCATGGGATGGTTAATTACCTCATTGTTTGATGCTTTATCCTTGTGAGCTTCACCAATGAACTGAAACGTTTCAAATTTAGGTTGAATGTGAAAAGAAAGAATGTTTGATGACTCACTTACTTCTTGAAGCTGATTTTTATTTTCACCTTTAGTTGCACAATGCATATTAACATCTTAAAAAATGAATACCTCCATTTCTGATAACTTTTTGGAATCTTCCTTTTCTAAAAACTAAACTTCCATATTCATGTTAACCAAATCATTTGATAATTTTATATCAATACTTTCAAATCTAAAATTTTCAATTTCTAGAGCATAAGGAGGCATTAATAGTTATTCACTTTTGTTTAATTTTGGACTATTTATAACAACAGATGGATCTTTAGCATTTTTTGTAGCCATAGTAGGAGATATTATACATACTAATTGTTTACAAGGAGAGTAATCTTCCTCATCATTGGAAGAATCATAATCATTTTCATCTACCTCATAGTTAAGATTATAAATTTCAGCATCAAAAGATTCAGTCCTCGCACTCTTCATTTTTCTAAAAAAAACTTTGATAAAAAATTGTGAGATTGGAACATTCAGCTGTAGGCCAAAAGAAATTTGATGAATTTGTTTTTTGAAACTTTGAAGTTTTATGCCTTTGAACCATAACATATTGTGCAAACCTTTAAACTTTATCTTTCTTCCACACCCCAGATAAAATAAAATCATCTTTGAATATTAACAACTTCTTGTTTTTCAATCTCAAGATCACTTACCTTACTTTGCTTCAAGACGAATGCAATGTCAAGATGTAATGGTCCAATGAAAATGGTCATTTGTAGCCCTTTACTTGGCTAGGGATTATGAGGAATATTTTGTAGAAATCTTTCGAACCGTTCTACAAACTCCCTTATAGATTCACCATCTTTCTTTTTGATGTTGAGAAATTGAGATGAAAGTGCACATGCATCAAATGTTGATTTAAATCTTCCAAAAACCTTATTTTCCATGTTGTGTCAATTAGTAATACATCCATCTTCTAAAGATTGAAACCAAACAACAACAACTCCAATGAGAGATTCAACAAATAGTCTAACAAAAAAAAAATCTTCTCTTACCCCCAAAATGCTACAAGCTACTGTGAAATCTCAAATGTGATCATCTACAAGTTGTGAGTCTTCTCCATTAAACTTTAGAAAAAAATTTCTTGAACCTGTAGGAAATCTGAATATTGTGGTAGCACTAAAGGTCCAAATTGAGCACACCATGGTCAAGATGAAACTAATTCCATTATGTAGATTTAAAGAATATCACTAAAAATCTTCTACCAAATAAATATTTTGAGCACGTTCCAACTAACAGAATCACCAACCTCCATCCTCTGTTGGAAAATATGCCTCAATCTCACAAGCTGAAATCTCTAAGAAAGCACAGTCACTATGACATTCCTGTTGTCTAGCCGGCTGGCAGTTTACCTTGTGTTTTTTCTCATATCGCTGTGACTTTTCTCTTGTCTTGCCAAAGGATCCTATCATTGTGACTTACGGCCTTCGCTGTAACGTTTTACCAAGTGAACTGTCTCAGTGACAGAAGGGTTTTTTATCAGGTGCCTAGCGTATGTCGGTGTGACCTATGGCGACTGGAGTCATCAGTGTAACCTGTTTGCTTCGATATGAAGTCTTAGCGATGGAGGTTTGTCTCACCGATATGTTTTCTCCTGGAGCCATTAGGGTAACTCAAGTGTGTCAGTATGTGGTCCTAGCGACAGGGAGATGTCTCGCTGATTGTAGTCATCGAGGTGACTTGAACATTCGGGAAGATCTCTTGGTGACTAGGAGATGTCTGGCTGACTATATACACTCGGAGTAGCTTAAGGGTCTCGATATGAAGTCTCAGTGATGAAGGATTGTCTTGGCAACAATGTAACCTTCGGAGATATCAGGAAGACCCTTGGCTGAAAGGCTTGTTTCGATATGATGTCTCATCGAATATCAGAAGTCTCGTCAACATCTTGTGGGGTCATCGGTTCGGTGTGACTCTTGGTGAGAAATGGTTTTGGGATATCATGGAAACCTCGGTAAGAAGTCTTGTCGAAGGTTGATTCTCTCGCCGACATTGGAACACATCGGTATGACTTGAAGGCTTCGCTATGAAGTCTTGGCGATGGGAATTTATCTCACCGACGGTGTGGGATGCATTCGGCATGACTCCTAGCGAAAGGTGAACTCAAGGTAACCTGGAGACTTTGGCGTGAAGTCTTGGCAACAGGTGTTGGTCTCACCGACAAGGATGCAACTGAAGTCATCAGTGTAGCTCTCGATGCCCAGTGAAAGGTCTTGGCGAAGTCAAATGTCTTGCTGACTCGTCAAGACATGGGTGCTCAGTATGTGGTCTCGGCGCAAGATATAAGTCTTTCCGACTGGTGAATGCAACGCTCGGGGTGACTTAAGACCTCGGTATAAGGTCTTGGCGAAGACAATAAGTCTCGTCGACTCTTGAATGTGTTTGATATGACTCCTGAGCTCAGTGTCTTAGCGAAGATGGAATGTTTGGCTGATAGGAGACTTTGGAGTAACATGGAGGCATCGGTATTATCTCTTGGCGAAGAGCAATTGTCTTGTCGATGGGAAACCTATTATCGGTATGACTCTTGGCGACCATTTGGGTTTCGGTATGACTTGAAGACTCAATGTGAACTCCTGGCGATAGCGATAGTCTCACCAATGTGCTTGTTGAGGTCGATATAACTTGTAAGCTCGGTGGAACCTCTTGTCGATGGAGAGGACTCTTGGCGACAACATGTAATTAGGTCTTGTGGCATCGGGGAGACACTTCTAGTGTCTCACCGACATGCGACACAAGTTGATCGTTGTTGACCGAGTGAAGACTGTCTGACGTGGTGCACGTGGACCAATAAGAGGAAGCAAAATTTAAACAGTTGGCGGTTGGATTTTTTGAACGGTTTGAAAGGAAAAATCTGCACAGGAGTGGAAACATCTATGATGATAGGGATTCCGAGTTGGTAGATTGTTGAAGTGTGATCTTGAACCAATTCATAGAGATCATGTTGAGAATGAATGCATATATGTATGCATTGGAAATTATGTAGAAAGTGTTGATGAGGTTGACAAGCCAAGAAGCTAAAGAGCTGAGAGCCAAAGAGAGATCGATAGAGAAAGGCTGAGTGGTTGGCTGAAAGGCCGGAGCCATGAGGTCGAGGCAGATAATGAGAGAGGCAAGGTTATGCTGGAATCTCTCCTGAACATGAATGCTATGGTTGATCTCTCTAGGGGTGTTTGCTACCAGTTGTATCCAGATGAACAAGATGTAATCTCTAAAAGGCTAAGAGCTTGAAACTGTATTGTAACTTCCTGTTGTTGAATAATACAATGGCTCAAACTTTGGAGAGTGGGGTTTTTACCTGAAAGGGTTTTCCCCACGTAAAATCTTTGTGTTCTATTTTTTGTAGTGTCTTTCATCTGTGTTGTTGATTGTTGTTGAATCTACATATGTTTCTCTCAGATGGATCAATGTAGGAAATAAACTGTGTCTATTCCGCATTTGGACATAGTTGTCTGTGTCTTTGAGGTAACCTAATCGAAATGAAAGTTACTGAGGCACTACTATTTGGAGTTTTCACTAGATGTGCTCCTAGATTTCCTTACATCCTCAGGGAGGTACCTTCAAATTTAAATGAGAAGAGAAAGACAATGACACTTCAATCCTCTCCCCAGTGAAGTCACCAAAAATATGTTAGTAAATAGATTGGTCACTGTAACTTATTATGAAAAATGACCTTGAGATGCCCTATAAAATAGTGACCAATTAACTAATAGCTCCAAAGATCGCTATTGAATTAGTGATCTTCCTCTGAATTTTAAAGGTACAACTCCCTCTTATAATCTTCAATGAATTAGAAGCCACTAAAAACAAAATTAAGGTGTGCTTTTAACCAGAAAGTAGTAAAGGATTGAGCAAACATCTATGCATAAAAATAACACAAATGTGATCACAGATTTGAAATAATAAGCAGATAGAAACACATGACACCCAGATCATCTACTACACACCTAAGAATAACGATCAAGATAATATGCAACAAATTCTTCCAATCATGAGAGTAGATTAATTGCTCAAGACATGCAAATCCTTTAATATGTACATCCACAACCAACCACAATAGAGTATTCATCAAAGAAAGATATTAGTTTCACACAGGAAACTAATAATCGAAAGAAGACAAGATAGAGACAAATATTAAATCATATCCTTATTTATTTGATGAAATAAGAGTTCAAAGACTCCATAATCCCTATACATAATGGCTCAGTTAAAAAGAAATGTTGCAAATAAATAGAAAATAACTATCTCCCCCGAGATCTCTCATGGAAACTCCTCTTTTTTACTGCCAAAAATATTCCCCTTTACCAATGAGAAGCCCCTTTAGATCCTCACTCACATGACCCTTTGTTTCCTCTAACCGTTTAGGAATTAATTAAAAAATAAAGAATCTTTTCACATTCTGCAACCATTCTTGAAAATGAAATATATGGCTTTCAACTTTCCCATAGGTAACGTTTAATTCCTCCAAAATGAATTAAACATTAAGGAACAACTTAATAGTTTAATTGCAAAGCATTAGTTGAAAGATGATAGGTGGAAGATGGATGACATGTGTCTCTATATTTTCTAGGTTGCATTTCCATCGAGTTCCTTAATAGCTCGTATTATCCTATTCCTATTTCTTGATATTTTTCTTTTCCTTTTATTTCAAAACTCTTTATATTCCCAATTAACCAATATATTTTCTTTTTTATCAATGACGATGGGGCATCTAGTTGTCTTCATTGCATAGCTTACAACTTTTTCCTGCTCTGTCATTTGGTATGCATGTCAATCTTGTCTTTTAACAAAACCAATGTGCACAATGCATATAATTTGGGCTCTAATTATATATGCAAATCAGCCTCTTTGTATACTATCATCATAGTATGATATGTATGTCATATATCATCCTCAAACATTAAGCCACTATGTAAAGTATTAAACATATCATGCCCCTTTGGGCCATTCTCATCCTTCGATGGGTGAGATAAGGCTTCACTCAGAACATCTGACTAACTATCATATTGAACTCGTGATGGAAAATACTGGACAACTCTATTCCTCCTAAAAGATTCAATGAATTAAAATAAAGAGACAAAGCTTTCTCCAAACACATAACATTGTATCAAGAGCATTCCTATTCACGAAACTTTGTGTGGATGAACTCTGGATTAGATAGAAACTCAATTGAATCATTGTTGAAACTATCACGCTTCAAGGGATGTCCTTCAAAATTCTTATTTTGCACGGGCAAGGGAGAATGTTGGTAAATCTCAAGGGAGCTATCTTTTCACCTGTCTCATCTACCTTTTTAGACACAATCTTTTCCATTGTCGAGTAAAACCATACCCATCAAGCTTAAATATTCTAATCTTAAAATCAATATCTAAGATGATTTATATTCATTCTCCTTATGGCCTCCCTCATATCCTTTGATGTTGATGCAGAGGAGAGCATTTTATTTCCACCTTGTAATTTGTCTAGCTTTATTTGAAATTTGATCCATCCTCACATGTTCCTTGTGCCATTTATGTATATTTGCATTGCCACATAGATCTGTGTATGGAGAATTTACAACAATGAAACAACATTCATGCTTTGCAGTATCTTCCATAGGGACATTCACAATCATTGATTCACATGAAGGGGGTAAAGAAGTGCTTATCTAAGGAATGGTATGTGATGAAGATTTAAAGCCACCATCCAGACTAACCTCTTTCCAAACTTATTAACACAGTCCTTCACATTCTAAAAAGTTGTTTCTCGAAATACAAAGATTGTAGTCATATGCAATCTTTCCATATCAAACTCCTCCAGTCACCAACATGATTCAGGGCCCAATGCTTCCCTCAAGTGAGAAAAATACTATTGTATATCTGTAGCTCATGAACCCATTGATCATCCTTCATTGGCTTGATTTGCATCTTGTGATCATTATCCTATACATTTAGAATAAGGGAAACAATTCCTTTTGCATTCCCAAATTGTATTCCATATTTTAGCTTTAATAGTGTGCACTTTCAAATCTGCTCCTTTAATAGGTAGATCAGATGAAAAATATAGCATGAAGCTCAAAAGATTCATACGTCACAAATGTCTCTCCTTGTGCATAGGTCAGCCCAGGCATAAGCTTCAATGTCCTTGTTCAATAGCATATTCATTGATAATGTTCACCATGTTGGCATACTTTTCAATAGTTCTCATAACCTCCCACTGATAAAACATTCTCATTGATCTCCAAGTTTAAATAGCAGCGACACTTTTGGTGGTTCTACGAACTAAGAAAAATACCGCCTTTGTTCACAAAGCATATGTGAATGCTTCTGGTGTAAGAAATGCTTACCTCATTCCTTTAATGAATATTTGGCATTGACAACAAGGGCTTCGCCAATCAATTCTTAGATAAAGGCAGATTTCACCTTATTTTTGGGATTTATCCATCTTTCCACATGATTTCTTTTGATATGGATAGCCAACTTATATTCATGTGTGTATCATTTATCACCACCTCCACAAAGACAGGTAAATGCATGATCTAAAATAATGGATTCTTATGCTAGCATTGAAACTTTTGACTTAATGAACTCCCTTTTGGCTAGGAACATTAAAGTGATTACAACTCTTGTAGTTGTCAGAGCTTTCCTCCCTGTGATCCACGGGAACAATTATCATTATGCTCTAAAGGATGTACTACTCAACCTCCTTCAAGATTTGATAATGATTATGGAAGCAAATATTTCTATATTATGTATCTTTCCTAGCTGCTCAACCATGAAATTTAAAAATGATATAAAATGTTGACACCTTTATTAAGCTTCCATGTTGTGCATACATGTTGACTAGAGCACTTATCACTATAATTTCTGATAAAAATCCCATTCCAAAGAGATTGAGATCTTCTAGAAAAGCTAGAAAACTCAATGTCTAATACATTCAAAGGTCCAAAGATGTTGAAGACAACTAAAAAGAAACATACAAATTAAATTTTCCCTAATACCTTCTCTTGTTCAACTAATCTATCCATATATCATAATTGTTGTTATTGCATATATTTACCATTGATTATTTGAGAGGGCTTAAACAATTTGTGGGATTTGCACTATTAATTAATATGGCCAGGCCATTAATGGGAGATTTACATCTGAACAGGGGAGAACTTTAAAATTTTCAATGGCCAAAAATGAGGGTAGCACTATCATCCATACATCTAACACAAGTTGCATCTGTGTAAGCACTTAGAGTAAAATTAGTATCCTTTGGATACCACAAGCCATGTTTTAGATTCCCCTTCAAATATTTGAATATCCTCTTCACTGTTGCAACATGTGACTCTCTAGGATCTTATTGAAATCTAGCCACAAGAAAAACTACATGCATGATATCGAGTCTAGTAGCAGTTAGATATATAAGTCCACTAGTCATTGATCTATACTTTCTCTGATCGGCCTTAGGAGATTCATCATTCTTGCTCAAGTTATAACTAGTAACCATAGGAGTACACACTAGTTTAGAATCTTCCATTCAAAATTTCTTCAACGTTTCCTTGACATACTTTGATTGTGAAATGAAAATACCTTTTTTGTCTAATTTATTTGTAGTCCAAGGAATATATTCCTCTCCAAACATAGACATTTCAAGCTCTATCTTTATTTACTCTACAAAATTTTTGCACACATCTTCATTTCCTCTAAAAATTATGTCATCAACATATACAACCACAATAAAAATTTGATCTTTTTCAACTTTAAAGTAAAGATTGTTATCTAAAATACCTTTATTGAATCCTTATTGTATCAAATACTTATCCAACCTTTCATACCAAGCTCTAGGAGCTTTCTTCAACCCATAAATTCCTTATTCAATCTGCAAACCATATCCCATTTGTCTGATAACTAAAATCCTTCTGATTGTTCTATGTATACCTCTTCTTCCAATTCTTCATTTAAGAAAGAAAAATTTGCATCCATTTGATAAAATTTGAAATCCTTATGTGCTAAAAAGATAAAAACATCTTGATAGCTTCCATTCTTGCTATTGGAGCAAATGTCTCCTCAAAATCTATTCCTTCAACTGGTGAGTAGCCTTTGCATACAAGCCTTTCATTTTTCCTTACTAGTCCATTCTCATTTAGCTTGTTTCTGAATACCCACTTAGTTCCAATCACATTTTTGTTTGTAGGTCTTGGGACAAGTTCCCAAGTCCGATTCTTCTCAATTTTTAGAAATTCTTCTTCTATAGCCTTGATCCAATATTCATCTTTGCATGCCTCAATCACTGTTTTAGGTTCAACTTCAAAAATTAAACATAGATTTACCTATTCTTCAATGGCCTTCCTTCGTGTTAGTACACCTTTGTTCTTATCTCCAATGATCTGATTTTTAGAATGATTCTTCTACACATACTTAGGAGTTTAAGGATTCTTTTCTAGAGCTTCTTCCTCTTCAATTTGCACTTCTCTTTCTTTTTATTCTTCTTTGCAAGAAGACTCATCTGATTCATATCTGTCTATCTCATTGAATTATTTTGTACATCTTCATCAACCTTGACACTTTCACTCTCAACGTTGTAGCATCAATAGGATTTTCTTCTAGTAGAGTATCCAAGGAAGATACCTTCATTAGACCTTCCATTAAACTTTCCTAAGTTATCTTAATCTCTTCTAATATAAAAATTTCTTCCAAACACTTTGAAGTACTTGACAATAGGAATCCTTCCATAATATAGCTCATAAAAATTCTTTGTGCTATTTTATCTTGCTTGAACTCTGTTAAGTATATAAACAATAGTATGAATTGCTTCTCTCTAGTATACTTTTGGTATATTTTCCTCTTTCATTACTTTTCTTGCAGTTTCTAGAATACTCTTATTCTTCCTTTCAACTACTCCATTATGTTGAGGATTCCTAGGGGTAGACAAGTTCCTCTTTATGCCATGATATTCAGAAAAGATGTTAAACTCATTGGAGGTGAATTCTCCACCTCTATCAAACCTCAAACCCTTTATCCATTTCATTCTCAACCATAACTTGAATGTTTTAAACTTGTTTAGATCTTCTGATTTTCTTTGACAAAAGTAACCCATGTCATTATAGAATAATCATCAATCAATAGCATGAAACACCTATCACCTTGAAGACTTATTACTCTTGCAGGGACACAAAGATCTATATGCACCAATCCAATAGTCCAGTAGTAGATTATTCTTTGACTTTGAAGCTTCTTCTTTCTTTCTTTCCAATTTTACATTCTTTATAGAAAAAATTGATAGGCTCTATAATCTTTGGAAGATCTCTTACAACTTGAACTAAACTGATTCTTACTTAGTTATCATAATTGATGTGATAGATCCTTGTGTGCCATAACCAGCTTTCATTAATCTGAGTCATAAAGCAATGACCATTAGCACCCTTGAGTTGATAAAATTTTTCATTTTTCCTTATTCTAGCAATAACCACTATTCGGAATCCTTTCATAATCTCACATCCATCATCCTAAAAAAAATGATTGTATCCTTTGCTACACATTTTTCCAACACTCAAAAGGCTATTCCTTAAACCCTTAACATAGTAAACATCACCAGTATTATGCTTGCCATCAAAACTAATAGAACCCTTTCCACATATCTTAGTAGATGTATCATCACCAAATCTAACATATCCTCCATCATAACACATCCTCCATCATATTTTTCAAGTTTAATAAAATTAGACTTGTCGCCAGTCATATTATTAGAACATCCATTATCAATGATCTAGTAGTTCTTCTCCTATCTAGCATGAAAGACAAATACCAAAGTACCTTTAGTCTTATCCTTCATCTCTAGATGTCTTTCCTTCACACATCTCTTAGAGTTAGTAGAAACAAAATCATCTTTTAAATCCATGAACAAGCATTCATCAACATAATTTCCATAATCAAATTCATCATAAGAAATACTTGCATCTTCTTTAACATAATAAATTTTCTTAATCGTCTTACCTTTCTTCTTCTTATTTTTGTTATTCAAAGCTCTATTTGGACATCTTGATGAATAGTGACCTATCTTTCCATAATTGAAACATTTGAAAGGTAACTTACACTATACTTACTACTACCCTTCTTCATTCTCCTTACAAAGTTAGCTTATATATCATCAAAATCATCTTGATCTGATTTCTCTCTCCTCTGATTTCCTAGCCTCAAGAGCAATCTTAGCTTTTGCACCACTATTTGTTCCAAGTTATCTCATCTCAAAATCAATTAAAGAGACATACAACTGATCTCTGGTATATTGATTCAAAATTTTAAATTCTTCAATAGCAAATACTTTATGACTATAGGATTTAGGAAGAGTTCTAATAATTTTCTGTACCACTTTTGGTTCTTTAAGTTTGCTATCAAGACCTTTTATGGAGTTGAAAACTTGATCTACCCTATGTTTATAGCTTGTATCATTTTCTTCTTCAAACATGGGTAAGCCCACAACATTGGTTTAAAATTTCATTGAGCAAGGAAAAATGTATTTTCGGATGGAAAATACTTTAGGGGGTTCGCTAGAACTAGGAGGGTTCGCTAGAACCCCCTAAATGGTTTGATAGAACCAAAGGGTTCACTAGAACCAAGGGGGTTCAATCAAACCCCTCTTTAATTGGTTTATTTTTTAATTGCATTAAAGGGGTTTTCACTAGAACCAAGGGGTTTGAGAAAACCCCCTGGTTCTAGTGAACCCTAGTTGACTAGAACCCCCCTTCTCCCCCCTTCTCCCCCTCTGGCACCAAAAATCTCCAGAATTTTCCCCTTTAAATCTCAAGTTGAGTATGAAAATGGAGGAGACTTCACAAACCCAACTAGATGATGGTAGTCCTTAGAATGAGCTATCCAACAAATATAATTTTCATATGTTTTAGTTTTATTATGTATTTGGTTTTTTAGTTTGATTAAACATGGGGTTTTCACCAAAAATCAAGCTCTTTGTTCTACACATGTGGAAAAATAGAAAATTATCAAAATAAATTCTAAAAAATATGTGGAGGCTAGGTATTGATGTCCTTGATCCAGTAAAAAAAAAGAATTTCAATACATACCAAAAATGTTATGTTGTATACGGTTCGCCTATGTCTAAATTGTAATTGGTTTGACTTTGAAACTTGATTAAGGAAAACATATTCAATAAAGCACTATGAAACCAAATGAAAGTGTTAGATATCATAGTTACAAATGTAAATTCAAAAAAAATATAATTTTATCCTTTATGGAAAAAAAAAGTTATGTTGTATATGGTGAGCATCACTCCTTAAAAATGGTGTTTACTAAAAAAAACTAGTTTTTGAAGGAGATGGAAAAAGAAGTGCAATCTGATTCCAAAAATTTTGAAAAAAATATATTTAGAATATATAGATAAAATTTTACAAATCACTACATCTAACAACTTCTTAGTTCTACTTTGACTAACAAGGCGATATGTGGGTGCATCTTTCGTAGCTTCTATTTCACTGGCTTGGCATCTGGAAATAATGGCAAATGGTGCAAGACAAGTTCTGGATCCAACCTAGGCATATCGGCATAAGACCATGCAAAGTTGACCTTACACTCTAAAAAGAATTTTTGGAACTCAGGTTTCTCCTCCTCTGTCAAGGATGTCGCAAAGAGGACCATCTTAGGATCTTCTGCTGTGGATATGTTTATTTCCATAGCGTCCTCTATGAGCATGGCTGATTTTTCCTGAGTTATAGGGAGAAAGTCTAGTCCTCCATCCTTGGGAACCTCAAAGAGGTTTTCACCTACAGATATGTCCTTTGTTTTTACCCTTTTGTCATCAAAAGGTGCCTTTCGGTTTTCACCTAGAAATGTTTCATTTTTTATTTTATTTTTATTTTTGCTTTTGCAATTAGAGGATGGAACAGTCTCACCGAAGTAGGCCATGCAATCTAAATCAATGGAAAATCCTGACTTATGATCACCACTAGGTATGCCCTCACGTAATCCCATAAATTTTGCAATTGCCTCATCATTTTGAAATATATTCAGGACTGGCGGGCCTTGTTGGTCCCAATCGATTAGTTGTGGGTAGACTAAGGAAATACCATCGTCCTTATTGGTGAATTGAGGGGAGGATGCAGAAAGCATGCAAATAAATTTAGTAGTGTCGTAAATGAGATTATCATCGTCCAAATCCACATCGGACTCTATCCAATATTCCCCTTCACTAGTTTCATATTTGTTGGCAAAATAGGGGTTGAAGGGTCTAGAGTCCTAGTTGTCAGTGTCTTTTGGTATTTCAAATGGGTTGAACCGGAGGGATTCAAGTGGTGGGTTTTGTATGTCATGGGGATTGGTAATGGGTCCTTGAGTATTCGGTGCCTATTCGATTTTCCAAACTCTTTGTTTAGAGGTTGGTTCCCTTGCTTCGACAAACAAATTATCAAGGTAATAGTCACTTAAGGATTGGTCTGAGTCAAATTTCCACTCTTGGGAGTCAATTTGGGTGGGGTTTTCCTTAGTGGCCTTGACACTTTTCGAGGCATGTACTCACTCACTTGAAAGTCTAATGGTATGTCGATCTTCATTATCGGGTGATCCAAACCCTAATCCTAGATATTTTGGTATTTGGAAAGGTTCTATGGGCTCTCTTCATCCTGCTTTATTTCTACCTAGACCACTAGTACCATTGTAGCATTTAGCCTTCATTATGTCATATCCCTTGCCATATTTTTGAACTGGTAATGGGGGTAATGTGACAATATCTTTATAGATCCATCCTATTATGTCAGCAAGGTCCTCATTACTCAAATCTCCCCATTTGATGAAAACTGTTTTTGGGGGAACCTTGAAAGTTTCCTTTAGTTCCGTTCTGAAACATGGCCGACCATATACCTTTGGAGGCTTGGGTAATGTTGTTATGTTGTATGATGTGTAGTTTGAACTCCCCACAGCCAAGGTCCTAGATCTTGACAGTGGATTCAGCCTTAGGGTTTGTGGAAGGTGGTGATGTAGCAGGAGACGTGGATGGAGTAGATGAGGAAGATGACATGAGTGTGGATGGGTCGATGTAGTTGGATGACGAGGAGCTAGGTGCTTCTTGGTTAATAGGTACTCAATTTTTAGAAATACCTCTTAAGTTGGTACAATATTGGAAAGGATCAGGGTCTCCATATATGGTTATTTCTATGTCATCAAATGGAAACTTTAGGCATTGGTGATGTGGATGGGACGACTTTTAAGGTGTGAATCCAAGGTCGACCAAGTAGAATATTGTATGGAAGCTCTAGATCCAGGACTTGACAAGTGGTGTCCACAAGGACTGGTCCCACTCTGATGGGGAGAGAGATAACGCCACGAGAGGAGTGTTCTTCATCATCATATGCTTTTATCACTATACTCTTTTTCGGGTCTACGCATGCATCAGAGAACCCTAGAGCCTTAACCACCTTGAGGGAGCATATGTCCAATCCTGCTCCGCCATCTACTAAAACCCATCTAATTTTGTGCTTGTGGATGAAAGTTTCTATGTGCAATGCGTCGTTGTGGTTGGTCTTATGTGATGAGTAATCTTGATCCGAGAAGGTGACATGGTGAGGTGTGGTGAGGTATCCCACCATGGTTTCAAACTGACTGACATCAATGTCCTTTGGGACTGATGACTCTTGCAGGGTTTTATCTAGTATATCTTTGTGCGCGGGAGAGATACGAAGTAGCTCAAGTATAGAGGTTTGCGTGGGGGTTTTGCCTAGCTGGTTGATAAGGTTAAACTAACTTTTGGGTTGCCCTTGCTTTGTGGCTGAGACAGGTTTGGGTTGGTTAGCAGATGGGCTAGGTATGGTGATTTTGGGTTGTCTATCAGGCGGTGGACCAGCTATGGTGACCTTGCCATTGCGAGTAGTAGCATTACAATGAGGTGCTCGCTTGACCGTAATGGTATTAATGCATTCATGCTCGGTTCAAACATTATTTATAATAGGTCCGCCCACATAGTCATACTTGGTTCGGGTGAGATTGGCATGATTATTGTTTATCTTCGGACCTGACATGGAGGCATTATGAGAACCATGGTCCTGCAGTGGATTTTTGTGGATAGTATGATCTGAATTTGAGGTGAATTGTGGTCCACTTACCTCAATGACGCGACTATCGATAAGATCTTGTATTAGGTTCTTCAATTGTCGACAGTTAGAGGTTGTATGTCCTTTTGCTCAATGATACTCACAAAATGCATTATCATTCCACCAAGCTAGTTTAAATTGTCCTGGGTCGTATGATTTGGGTTCTTGAAGCATGATGACCCCATTCTGGAGGCATTTCTTGAGGACTTCTTCAATGGGTTCCCCCAAGGGAGTGTATGTGCGACCCTTGGGAATTGTCTTATTTGACGATATTGTCCTTGATTATTTTGGCTTCCTTGGTTGTTTGAAGGTACATGGGTAGGGGGTGTCGATATCACTGTTGGTGTGTTTTGTGGTTGAACCCCCTTTAGAGCCAATACAGGACCCATAGTGGTCACTGCCTTGGTGTCGACAATGCCATCATTGGTGAGATGTTTATTCTTAGCCCAGTATTTATTCTTGTCAGCGAGAGGATTTGGACTTGCATTTGTGTTTTTAGGACCATATTTTAATCTTCCCTCAGCAATAAGAGCTTTCTCAAGTTAGACGTCTCATTCAACTAGGTCCACGAAGGTTGTACAACAATGAACTCGCAAGCCATTTCTCAATGGGTCTAGAAGTGTTTGTATAAACATGTCAACCTTCTCCTTTTTAGGTATGTCTATGTGACAGTGGCTTGCCAAGCCTCTCCATCGTTGGAAAAATGGGATAAAAGTTTCACCAACGTCTTCTTGTGTAAGTGTGCATAAACTAGTAATGGAGGTGTCTATGTCAATGTTATAGGCATATTTTTTTATAAATTTGCCTACAAGTTCTTTCCATGTTTTTATCCCCTTCAAAGTGGAGAACCATTCAAGTGTGGGTCCTGTTAGACTTTTGGAGAATAGTCTCATCAAGTGTGTTCATATGCGATGTCCATATAGTTGGTTGTGAATTCTCAGATGTGTTCCATAGGATTCATCTTGCCCTTGTATTTGGTGAAGTTTGGGGCCACATATTCGGGAGGAAATGGCGGTATGTATAAGGTTTTGTCAAAAGGATACGGACATAGGTCATATGACATTGGTGATGTTTTGTTGGATGGTTGCATGTTTTCCATCTATTTTTGGAGGTCTTCCATCCTAGCTGTCAAGGAATCTATTATGGGATTATTGGTCGCATCACACATGGGAGTGATGTGTATCCCCTGAATCCCTATTGATTGTGATAGTATGTTCAAATTTGGATGTGACATTTGTTGTTGTGACATGTATGACATGTCTTGGTTTGACAGTTGTTGATATTGCCAATTTTGATGAGGAACGTGTTGTGTGTGGATCTGTGATGAATATGTGGGGATGTGCGATCTAGCCATATTTGTCGATATTTGGGGAATTTGGTAACCTTGACTATTTTGGTGCCCAAAGGTATTCATTTGTTGTGTCATTTGAGTGTCTTGTCCATATTGGAAGAATTTTCCATGTGGGATGTTGGTATTTTGTCCTCAGTATTGTCCATGTGGGATGTTGTTATTATGGCCTTGGAATTGTCCATGTGGGATGTTGGTATTATAGCCTTGGAATTTTCCATGAGGGATGTTGGTATTATGGCCTTGGAATTGTCCGTGCGGGATGTTGGTATTATGGCCTTGTGAGGCATTGATGTTTAATTGTGATGACGTGTTAACGTTTGGTTGGGAACTTCTAATAAGCATACATCGTTTAGTTCCTCCAAAGGGGTTGAATGAGGTTCCAACATAAGGATTGGATGATGTTGTCCCTATGGTCATAGATGAAGTCCCAAATATGGGGTTTGAGGGACTTGCCCCCATTGGTGTAGGCCCTAGGGTAGTTCCCACTATTTGTGAAAAGGTCATTGTCATTGCGGGCATGGATTGTGATATTGTTTGTGGCAT
Organism: Sequoia sempervirens; assembly: GCA_007258455.2. Taxonomy (NCBI): domain Eukaryota; kingdom Viridiplantae; phylum Streptophyta; class Pinopsida; order Cupressales; family Cupressaceae; genus Sequoia; species Sequoia sempervirens. The sequence continues at coordinate 82,616 of VDFB02329905.1, read as the reverse complement.
GGTGGGCATTCCTCCAATAGATGTTGCATTGATTGAGTTGGAGGTGTTTTGATTTATGGTGCCACTAGGTGTAACATTGATGGTGTTTGTAGGAATTTGTGTGGTGACAACAGTGTTATCGTTGGAGGCATTGTTCATGTTTTGTTGAGGTGTCATGTTGTCCAGAGGAGGTCTTATAATATTAATGTCAAATCCTCTTGGTAGTTTTTCCCCTTGGTCTAGGAGCATAGCAAGGTATCTGTCAGCATCGTTCAAGACCAAATCCTCTACAAATGACACTACGTCAGGATTTTGGGTTGCAGCCTCTAAATCCTCAGTTGTTACTTGCCCATTGTGGTCCCTTTGTATGAATGGTTCAAATGGATTTCGAGAATATGTTGGTAGGTTCATGGAAGATTGTATGTTCGTGTTAGTGAACGGATTGTTAAAAGTTATGTCTTGGTTCATATCATAGGTGTTGGTGTTGATGTTGGTATTGAAGTCTTGTCCAAATTTTGCCATTTGTCTTTTCTTTCTTTGAAGCCTAGTTTCGACCATAAAAGAGAATTGCTCAAATGAGGATTATGATTATGACAACTAGTCTATGTTTTTGGTGTCTTTGTGATAAGGATGACAATGCAAGGTGATCATGATGTTTTTCTAAGGAAATGATTTATGTAAGATGATAAGATCGCCAAAGAAAAATGTCAAAGGTCAAGGTGACAATGATGACTAAGATAACGATGTTGATTAACGCAAGGTAAGAGAAATTTTCTAAGTGAAAAATGAAAACTAGGGTGAACAATATTTTTGGATTTTTAGGCATAAAATATGCAAAGTATGGACTAAGATGAATGTAATTTGGAGAAAGGGTTGCCTAGCCACTCTGAGTTTAATCTATGTCTTAATTTTGGTTATCAAAGGACTTGTTAAAGGGACTAAGTGACAAGGACAAAATGACTAGTGAGTTTTCCTAACTAGACTATTGAGTTGGAAATTCTCACAAAAAGGACAATGACTCAAAAAGGAGATTGTTGATTAACTCCCAAGATAACCTACTCTTGAAGGCAATGATTTTGCAAAGCATGATGAGGTGGCCTAATCCAAAGTCTAAGGACAAGTCTATGTAGGAAGGATGATTATGAAGCCTTGGGAACATAACTAACTATAACAATGTTGAACCTAAGGTAAAAATGCAAGCTAATGGTTGAATGTTGAAAACTTTGAGCAATTTCAATTCTGGTTTCTAACAAAGACTTCTAGAAAAGATGTTGGATAGTAGGAAAAAATTTCGGATTCAAATTCCCTTTTGTGATGTTTTGATGAAAAGTCAGAATTATCCAAAGTTGATTGTTTCATTTCTAGATTTATGATCGTTGTGTATATTGTTCGAGAATCTAGAAAACACTTGACAAGCACGATGTTTTAGTGTAAGCAAGCGCACATAAAACAAGTACAGTCCTAGAAGGCCAATAGGCCAAAGGTTTGTATACTTGGTATAGCCCACCGATATACCCCAGATTGGTGATAAACACCTTTCCTTCTCGAGAGCGGATAGCTTAGAATTTTGGTGGCATTAGCTCCCCTCCACGGCTCATTAACGTCATTCGAGCACACCAAATTTGAATTCTTGGTAATGACTTCCCAAGAACTGCTATCTCTACTCAAGGGGATCAGTAGTGAGTGTCTTTGGGCATGATACTGTACCTTTCACTATACCAAGCAATGGCCAAAGAACGGTTGGACACTAAAACAAGAGGTGTTTAATTCGGGCATTTCGTTTGTAGGGCATGATCCATGCGGCGAGAGTCCCCTTTCGGATCCATCTCGTCAGAACCATACGCGTGATTCTTGGGCTTTCCCCAAGAATCCACTTTTAAATACTGGCTAGAAGTCCCTCGGTGTTAGGGTGCTACCGATCTGAGTCATCCTGGGGTGAGTACTTTTTCCCACCAGAACAGGCCCAAGTTCTAGAGTTAGTAACTGTTTCTCTTACACCCAGGATCGCTCAAAAGTGCAAGGGGAGAGGATACTTCAATTACTAAGTTGTGAGGGTAATAAAAAATAAAGAATGGGTCTGGTTTTCTATCACCGAGCTTTCACAAGGTGAGAGCATACTCGCCTACCATTTTGCAAACATAGTCATGTAAATTAGAAAACATTGTTCTTTTTAATTGCACTAAAAGTAAGTGTGTACTAATATAAGAAAAATAAAGACACAATGTTTTAGTGTTTATTCTTTTTCATTCAAACCTACAAGACCACAAGTTAGAAGTTTTAATTTTTTGTCTTTGACCCACAAAAAGTAACCGCCAAATGCTACAAACAAATATTAGTAAAAAAAACTTTAAATGAAAACAGCAAACTAAAATAGTGATAACTTCCTCAAAACTAAACAAAATTTTAAATTGTAGATATCTATGGAAAGCTAAGACATAGACCTTCAAAACCCAGAAATTTTTTTGCAAAATCTTGCAAGACAAAAGTGTTATAAACAAACAAAGATTCGGGTTTTAACAACTTAAAACTTAAAAAAAAACTACGATCACTGAAATAGCCATAACTTTCTCAAATCTTAATGAAATTTAAAATTGTTTAAAGATCTGGAAAGCTGAAAACAAGATCTAAAAAACCCAGAAATATTTTTAAAATATCTTACTCGCCCATATTTATGTGCTCAAAATAAGGTGATGGGTTTTAGCAATTAAATCTTAAAAAACTATGATCACTCAAATAGCCATAACTTCTTCAAATCATAATAAAATTTGACACCGTTTGAAGTTCTGGAAAGCTAAAAATGAGATCTAAAAAACCCAGAAAAATTTTTAAAATATCTTATTCGCCCATTTTTCTGTACTCAAAAGAAGGTGACGGGATTTCGTATGACTTCTTGGCTATAACCTGCAAAACAATGAAAACAAACAAAAAAACACAAAATTTTCTACAAAATGTCGGGTTCACCAATGTAATCTATGGGTTAATTTCAGGTTAGATTATCAAATGAATTGAAAGCATAAAACCCAAAAAAGTAATGAAGTGCAAAGAAGATAAAAATAAAAACACAAAGAGTAAAACGATCTCACCCAATGTCTTCAATCTTCATGGCTGACCTCCATTACACCTTCTAACTTGTTGATTGTGTTGCCCTCAAATCGAGTGTGTGAGCAATCCTTGCCTATGCCAATGTCCTAAACAAGTTTTGAATGATTTTTCCTAAATGCCTATGCCTATGCCAATTGGACTATAATGCCTCTCCTACTTCCAAGAGTGTTAAGAATCATGAATCCCTTCCTTATGAGCAAGCCTGTCATTTTATAGAAAATTCAATTATGAATGGATGGATCAGATTGAATCTTGACAAAAACCTAAAATGAAGGGCCAAGATTAAATCTGACCGTCCCTAATTAGGGTTAGGGCAAGATCCTTAAATGAAGGGTCAAGATGCAATCTGAAGAGAATCAGATCAATGGTGGAGAAAATATGTGAGATAATTAATTTTAAAAATAAAGATTTTTAAAATTAAAAGATAAGGTGACCCACTTTGTGAGATTTTAAAAATCACAAAGATGGAATGTGGAATGTCCACTTATAAATTACATAATGATCTAATTCATAAGTGGGGGATTAATAAATAATTGTCATAATTATTTATTTTAGTGGAAAGGGAAGTGGGATTAATAAATAATTAATGAGACTATATAAATAAGTTAGTGGAAATAATTCACATTATTAGATTCATAGTGGAAATAATGCAAATTAATAAATTCAAGGTGGAATGTCCATTTATGAAGTAAATAATGATTTAATTCATAAATGAGGGATTAATAAATAATTGTCATAATTATTTATTTTAGTGGAAAGGGAAGTGGGATTAATAAATAATTAGTGAGAATATATAAATAAGTTAGTGGAAATAATTCACATTATTAGATTCATAGTGGAAATAATGCAAATTAATAAATTCAAGGTGGAATGTCCATTTATGAATTAAATAACAAATAAGTTTATCCAAAATGTGAATTTTAAAAACCATAAATAATCCATTTTTAGATTATTTATCCAAAATAGACAATTAATTAAGAATGTGATGACATTTTAAATAATTTCATTTATTTAAAATGAGAGGAATATTAATTTAGACAATTAAATAATTAAACATAATTATTCAATTTAGAAGATATGGATTTAGAAATTAAATAAATCAATGAATTTATTTAATTGTGATAATTAGTGACATATTAAATAAATAAATAAAATTCATTTATTTAGCGAGGAGGAAGAATTAACGAAGGAAGACTTAAGACAATTAATGACGTATTAAATAAATAAACAAGATTTATTTATTTAATAATCATGAAGAATAAAAGGCCATGAATTAATTAAACAATAATGAATTATTTAATTAATAGTCGGACATAGATTCAGGACATAATTAAATATCTTAATTATGCCAAGATGAAAGTGGTAAGATTAGAACTCGCAGGCCTAGGACATTTTTAAGTGTCTACAATAATCTTAAATGAAAATCCCATCTTTGAATTAGGGCATGAAGATGGAAAAAACCAAAAGCAAACCCTAAATTTGGATCATTTTCATTTGGTGACTTTTGGGGAAAATGCTCTGCAAGCAACGCCGCCATGAGAAGGCTAGGGTTTCAGCTTTGAGAATTGATTCTTGGCTATCAACCTTCCTGATTCTGATCACATTCGGCCTCCATAACTCAGGGTAAGTGTTATTTCCTATATTATATTCATTCTTTAGCTTATTTGATGAGAATAAAGGCCTCACTGGCTGTGGCTATAACATATTTTTCTGATGTCCCTTTTGCCTTTGTGTTCCTCCATTATTACATCTTTGTTTGGCCGTCATGAGAGCTTGACTTGGGAATTTTTTTGCTTGGAATATGGAACTTCAACCCTCGGGTTTTCATGGTGACCTCCATAGTGATGAAGTCTCAATGTTTGACTTTGTAAACATTATGAACTTGGCCATTGCATAGGTCGTGGGCTTGATATATTTGTCTTATGGATTTTAATGAAGAAAAGCTCCATCTGCAGATTGTTTACTCTGACTTTTAATAGATTTGAAGAAAACTCAAATGGGTCCTTCCTTTCTATGAATTGGCAATCATTTAAAGAGTCAAATACTCTCTCCAGGTTGCACCATGTACATGCTCAACATGATCTTCTAAAACATTTTTGGGCTTGACCCATGATGGAATTTCATTCCTTTTGTATTTCCTAAGACAAAACTTAACATGGGTATTCGGTATCTTGGAGAAATCATGTTTTTTTTAGTGATTTTTTGTTGAAAACCAATATGGTACTGTGATAAGAATAAATCTGAGTTTCAAACAAAATCCCATATGGATAATCTATGACTTAGAAGAAAATTGTTTACTTCCTCTAGAGCTTGACCCACCATGATTTTCTACTTCTTTCTATGGTTTTCTTATAAAACCCTTCATGGGTAAATGATATTATGAAGAAAATACATTTCTTTGCTCTTCTGTTGAAAACCCTATGTGGGTAAGCTAAAAATAGTGAAAAATCTATTTATTTTGTTACAAATTCAAATTTTGAAATCAACCCACCATGGTATTAGTTCTACATTTATGAAACCCCATGGGTATCTCTGAAAATTGTAGTGTTTCTATTTAAATCTCAAAACCCCAATGTGGGTATTCTGAAAAATGAAAGAAATTTGGATTTTGTCAAAAAATCTATGCCAAGATATGTAGCAGATTGTCTCTAAAATGTAGCACATTAAGAACATTCACCCTTGATTATATTGAGCATGTTGAATTGATAACAGATTCTCTTGATTTTTGTGCACTAAACCTAGATTTAAATTTTCATGGCTATAGCTCCACTTGTATTTTCAGTTTACTATGTTTTGTAGTAGCTCCCCCATGCTTTGTCATTCTCTGCTTGTTCTGGAAATGACTTCTACATATTGTAATTCTTATTCAATTTTTCCATATTTTTCTACCTAGACCCATGCAAATTATTCTTTGAAAATACACTTTGAATGATAGAACAAGTCTCCAAAATAGTGTATTTTTTATTGTTTCCCTTTCAAATACAATGATGTATAAATTTCACTTAATGCAACATTTGCACTCTCAACCAAAATGAAACTAGTTGTCTTTGTTGAATCATTACTTCACTTTATCAGACATATTGGTCACTGTATTGATGATTTTCATCCTTCATTCTAATGTGAATCTGGAGCTCTCTTCATGCTCAACTGTCCTTACATGTTTATGCTCTTCTAACTGGCACTCTTCATGCATTTTTATGCTCCATTTAATAAAATTGTCTTATACCTTGCTCTCTTCCCAAATGAAAAATCTGAAATAGTGCTCTTTGTTGAGGAATTATGTATGCATGTTCACTATCATTACTTAAAGATAGAACATTGTTGTAATATCATGAAACAAGATGCATAAAACAACACCCATGGCAGAAAAATACAAACTGTACAGCAATATTTGAGATTTGCAATCATGAAAATGATGTATTCAGTTGAATTGATTGATCCCATTTAAGTCCATTGTCCACCTATAGCTTTTAGGAAGCATGCTACTTGATTGTTATGAGTGAACAGTCGGCTTGAATGCTTTCATAAATGAAATTTGCTTTACTCTTCAGTTATAAAGTTCAAATAAACATGATAATTGCATTCCTTCAGTCGACCCATCTGTAATGTATAAGGGGTAGCATGCTAAGCTCAACCCTTGTGGGAGCCCATTTTTCTGCACATGCTTAGTCTTCAAAAGATAATCAGCTACATGACTCTTCCTATACCTGCACAAGGAAACAAATGATGTTAGCATAAAAGCAATGTATGATGATGTTTTCTCTTTTCAGTTCATGTTTATGTTCCTTCCTTTAGTTGATTCCATGCATTTTGAAGAGTGAATTATATGTATGTTGGTAGAGCTTGTAGTATAACTCATATCTAGAGCTCTTAATTGACACCCCTCTCAATCTTTTGCAAGCACACTCAGGAGCAGAAGCAGGATGGAGCAAGCAACAATGTCTCAACCAAATATGAAGAATCATGTAATGATGGATATGTCTTCTGCTATCTACTTTCCTATTTCTTTGTACCTTCAGCTGTAGAATTTACTTTCTGCAATGAATGGAATTAGCTAAAACCATAGCTTTTGTGGATATTTAATTTCATTCTTTCATTTCCATTCTGAAAGAAAAGCATTAAAATGAAAATTTGTACTATCATTTGTATTCTTGCAATCAAATGAACACATGTAATATGAATAACTCCATGAAATAAATGAAAGCATTTTGTTGCTTAATCATTTGTATACTCAGTTTTGTACTTCATTTGATTTGTAAATAATTCGAGCAATACTTCTGAAACTTAGTTATCTCAAAACACTTGCATAACTGTCAATTGATGAATGATAAATGCAATGCAAACAACACTTAAGCATATGCAGAAATAACTGTATTTTCACTGTCAAATATAACAATATTTAATCCAGCTCCACCAATTGAGTTGTAGCAAAAAATTGGTAACAGCGCAAAAGAAGGGTATTTCATAAGGGGGAAATTTTCTTGCCAAATCCTTTGTAAGTTGCTTATGAATACCTTTTGTACATTAGAATCGTGCACCTGATACGAGATTTGCAAGAGGAGCACTTGGTACTGTGTTATGAAATCAATAATTTTTTTGTTATCTCCTTGTTTACATTGAATGAGATCCAAAAAGGTCATCTTCGATCTGATATTTTCTTGAAATTATCTAAGAAATTGATTAACAAGTTGGTTGAATGAGAAAATGGAATTGTCAGAAAAGGAATAGTACCACTCAAGTGTTGTATCCTTGAGAGATTGGGGAAATAGTTTATCCATCAATGCATCATGATGGAAAAACTTTGTGCACAGGGCGTTAAAGGAAGACACATGTGTCTATGGATCCCCTTTACCACCATACTTTTCAAATTTAGGTATCTCCATTCCCTGGGGGAAAGGAGTGTTCAAGATTGCAACTAATAATGGGATATGTCAGAAAAAGGGTTGGAAGATAGGTTGGGCATAGGCTTGGGAAAGACTCGCTAACTGGCTCTACATCTTACCCATGTTCTAAAGAAGGGTATTCAGAATAGGTTTGTTAGAAGATAGAGGGCCAGAGGAACCTCCCCTAGAGCCACCACCAAGGCCACCTCTAGAACTGCCACCAGTGTGACCTTCACCAAAGCCACTACCAGAGTCACCACCACTAGTAGGGCCTCCGTCGGAGCCACCACCATGACCTCCACTGAAGTTGCCTCCACCAGCACCACCTCCACTACCAAATCCTCCACCACTCATCCCGCCAAATCCTCCACCACTAGAGGTGACTAGAGAGGTGAAGCTAAAGCCCAAGGGAACCCTATTAACTTTGATAGTTTCAGGTTGTTCAAAGACAAAAGGGATACTGATAGAAGGGACTGTGTCAACCATATAGACAAACATGGGAGGCATCGACACTCCTAACTATCATTCATGCTCTTCAAAAGTGACTCCTTGTGCAAAAATAGGGTTGCTTGAAGGAGCACATGCTTCAGTGAGACCAAGGAGGCTAGTCAAAATTTATATGCCTGTTCGATTTTACTCATCATATGCTTTAACTCACTGATGACCCAAGTGGCTCTAGCCATCTTCAAATTTCTTTCCAAGTGATTTTCTAGGTCGCATAATCCCTTACTGAGGGCGGAAACATATTTTGTAGGGATTTGAACGGCATCATACTTGTCCATCAATGATGGTGTGGGAGACGTAGAGGGAGTGGGAACATGATTGGTTTCATCAGAAAATCCCATCTCATTCCTCAACAATTGCTCCTATGCAGCCACACTAATGACAGGACCAGAGAAAAGGCCCATAAAGAGACCAATTGATACCTTCATCCTTTCCATCGGAAGGTGCAACACACTTCTCCTAATGATGTACCTAGAAGTTGTAGACTGGGTTGTGATGCTCATAATCCTTCACAACACTCTAAGAACACAATAGTCACAAAGTACTTGAGGGAAGCCTCAACACCAACGGATGAACAGACATTGGTTCATGTCGGGTTCACCAAAATGTAAGAGAAGAGAACCACCATGTGCAAGACCCCAGATCATGGAGGTCCAAGATGCGAGAGGCTTCCCTAACTTACCTCAGCTAATGGGATGTCTAGGGTATGAGGATGAGAATGACGAGGACTATAGAGTCCTACAACCACTTTGTGATCTTGAATTTCAAAGTGGGGCTAGGTGAGTTGATTTTCAAGTCCAACACTATGCCTCAAGAAGCTCTTTGCCCAAGGATGAAAGTGTGATTCTCTGGATGACAGTGTGATGCATTGGCATCTCTGAAGTGTGATGGCGTTTGTACGTCCAAACAATAGCGAAGATGAGGTCAAACCTAGAAAACTAGCTAACGGCCCACTAACTAACTAAAGGGCCAAAATGATGTGATTAAGTAAATAAAGTATTCTCTAATATTATAAAGTAGAAAGGCAAGAGTGAAATGGACAAGAATGATCTCACCAAGGAATTCAGTCTCCAGTTGGCTCCTCGAAAGTGTGTACTCCTACACACATAAAGAGAGGAAAATGTTGGGTGGTTGTATAGGGGTCTACCTTAGTCAGAGCCTTGTTTAGGTGTTTCCACCTCCATGGAGAGCCCAGGAAATGAGATGAAGAAATTAATGTAGTGAAAAGTGTAAGGAAAGTCAAGGTATAGAAACAACTCTCCTAACGCCAAAACCTCATAGAAGAATGTAGATATAGTTTTAATTTTTCAATTACAATTCAATTAAGATGCACTATGAAGTCAATATCAGAAACAGAGTATTTAATCATCACACAAGAACACCAGATATATGTGGGAAAACCCTTACGGGAGAAAAACCCACCACACCAAGAGAAATCACTTTGTATTACAGTAATAAGGATTACATACAAGTATCAGACTTATCTTTCTGGTGTCTGTTTACAATAGTATTCACCATGAACAATCTTGTACAAGAACCTTCAAATTATAGTCATTACAGAATAGAAAACATCTACCAATCATACAATCATCCGTCGATTCAACCAACCAATCACCATCAGCAATCACAGAGTATATCCTTGTAGTTCCATGTCCGTCGAGCTCCCTCACGGAACCATCACAACAAACAGACTTCCAACTATTCAGATCCATCATCTCCTATTGGTCCATGAGACTCCACATAGGACGGTCAAACAATGATCAAGAGAATTCACACTGCGTTGGCATCTCGGTGAGACACTAACAGTGTCTTGCCAATGCCACGTAACCTTCATATCAATATCGGCAAGAGCTATCCTTTTCACCAATATGTTACATCAAGTTTAGAAGACTATTGCTCAGCTTTTACCATGTCACCAAGACATATCGCTTTCGCTAGGATGTTATACCGTAGCCTCAAAGTCACATAGTCGTGAGTTTTCTTATGTTACCCCGAAGCACCAAACAGTCAACGATACCTATCGCTTTCACCAGGAGATCACGGGGAGATCCAAAAGTCTTATAGATATAAAATTACCATTTGGTAAGAGTATCGCTTTTGTCAGGACCTCACATCGAGTCACCAAAAGTCATACCAAAGTCATTTGTCATACCGAGCTCCAAAGGATAGTCGGCAAGACATACTGATATCGGCGAGAGGTCTCATCAAGAAACATTAAGATACACTAAAAGCATACAACTATCGGCAAGACCAACCACCTTTGCTGAGACGTTATGCCGAATACAGACAAGTCATACTAAGCTCCAATCACTAGTCCGCAAGACTTAACACCTTCGTCGAGAGGTTTCTCCAAGATCCTTTGTGTTACACCAAACACCGAATGGTCGGAAAGACTTAACACTCTCGCCAAGACCTTTCCCCGATCGCTTTGAGTTACTCTGATGAACGTTTGGATGTGTCCTCATTGGCATGACCTTCATTGTTCGCTAAGACCTCACACCGGGATCTTTATGTTACGGCGAAGACATCATATGTATTCCTATCGACAAGACATTTTCACTTCGCTGAGACATCATAACGAAACAAAAATGTTACTCTGATGAACCCAAGTGTTACACTGTTGGTGAGACATTGGCTATTCGCTGAGACTTCTCACCGAACCGACATAGATTATCCCGAAGCCCGTGGTCATCATGAGTCTCCCCAATTTATGATTGAATGGCATGTCGTCCAAAGAACTCCACGCGATAAGAGGTCATAGCGAATACACTATGTCACAATGAAGGCTCCAAAGAATAAGCGTTCGGCACGACTTATGCAAGGTCACAGCGACCTATTCAAAACATAATGTATCAAAGCTACTAGTTGGCTAGACATGATAGATGTCATACCGACTTTGCTCCAGTAGAGGTTACAACCTGTGATGATTGAGGCACGTCTTTCCAACAAAAAGCACAAAAGCACTACAAAATAGTAAAGTGATAACTCGACCAAGTGATAGAAGGAAAGAAAGGGAAGCTTACCACCTCCACCAAGAGCACTCAAGGTTGCTTGGGGGAGAAAACGAGAGTACTCGAGCCTCTACTACAATGGTGTTTTGTTCCCAACTTGTTCTACCAAAGCTGGAGTGTTGTGTTTGTTGTAATGGAGAGCTTGTATGCTTGGAGTGAGTGAAAGTGAGCTTGTGAAGTGATAGAGTGAGTGTTTTAAGTTGTGTAGAAGCTAGATTGAATGCTTAGAGGATTGGAATGCTTGTTCAAGGAGTAAATTTGAAAAAGGAATGAAAGAAATGGCCATATTCGGGTTGGTTGGTTGAAGGGGGCATTACAATTTGACTCCCAATGAGAAGTGTAACCCCTCTGTAGGTTCAGCCACAGGAATCTTCCAAGGACATAAGCACGTCACATGGACGGTTGTGCACCGCATGAGCGTCCCCGATAGAAATGCCTCCACCGATGCTCAAAACAAGCGCCAAGTGGGATGCAAGTAGCGGGCTTAGGTGGAATTAAGCCTCCAAACTTGGTTTTCTAAAGTGGAGTGGGAAAAAGGGGGAATTTAAACATAGGGTGAAAATTCACTCCTATACAATAGGTTGCAAATATTTGTTCTCTTGAAAATTTGAGTAAGTTTTTCTCTTGCATTAAATGATGATCTAGAAAATCAATAAAACTGAATAAAAATATCATATTTGGCGTTATTCTTTGTGGCTTTAATTTTTAGTTATATTTTTAAATTTTGATGGAGTAGAATGTTTGATAATGTTAGTTTTGTCTTTTGTTGTGTCCAAATCGAATATCAAAGGTCAAAGTTGCAAGGGTTTGAAGTTGACAACTGCATGCTAGGTTCAATGGGTACCTAATCATTAAGAACATTTTGGGTCAATCTAACACTTCCATCATGTTTAAAAGACCCAAGAACATATAGATTGAATGACTCTTTGTTAAAATTGGACACTTTTTCCCTAGGATATCAAAGAACAATTTTTCCCTACTTGGTTATATAATTCATATCAAAGAGAATATTCTTTGTGTAGGCAAATTATTTTATAAATTATTTCTTGTATAGGCAAGCATCAATATAATCTTTAGTGCATCCTTTTATCTATCAATTGAATTATTTAAGCACTAGTTACTTTTTATTATTTTGTGAACCATCTTATTTCATAAATTGGTCAAAGCAAGGTATCTACAATTATTTTCAAGCACCACATGGTGCAACCGGCCACCACAAGTTATTAAGTATTCTATGTCCCTATCAATAGCCTTCCAATATTATATACTACCTATAAAACTACCTACACCCCAATAAGAGGTCTTTCACAGTTGAGATAACAAATTTAACCTTTTAAACAATGGTATTTTTATATGAAGGTGGCTTTGAATAAGGTTAATGGGAGTTTTGTAGTTATTGAGAATATTTCATAAATTCAAAATATTTTATTAGTTGGCATAAATGATTTCATTTTAATGTCAACATAGTTCTTTAACCCTAATTATGTCCCCTCACTATTGACAATTTTATTTTGGCAATTAAACTTCATATGGTTTGTTTTTGGTCATATTGCCTCCTTAATTTGAGTAATTTTTTTCTAAGGTAAAATTTTGAGAGCTTCACAATAGTACATGTATATAAATAATTTAAAAGTTATATTCATAGATGATTTTGAGTAATTTGAAGGGTACACAATCTACTGAGAGGGGGATGAATCAATAGGTCAAAACAAATTTGGAAACCTTTACTTTTACAACTATTATATAGATTTCAATATGAAGAGAACTGAACCACACAAGCAACTATTCAAAGAACAACACAAGATAACATATGTACATGGAAACCCAAGATGGGAAAAACCACAATGAGAATTCTCACAAGCAAGAATATAATAAGTGAATTTTACAATGTGATGTAGGCACTAACCTACCAGAGACACCAATCCCCAAATGAATCTATAGGAACCAACCTAATAGAGACAAAAATACCCAAATAAATTTGTAGGCACCAACCTACTAGAGACAACAATCCCCAAATGAATTTATAGGCACTAACCTACTAGAGACAACAATCCCCACCAGAAAGAGACATCAATACCTAATACAACAAGTAGAACACCATCCCTACCAGATTACAAAAATAATGGCAAATTTAAAATATAACTCTGAAATGCACTAAATACATAGCTAACACTCTCCCACACTAATAATGAACTTTTGATATTGGTACTCCTTTTCTTCATACTTTATACTCACAGCCAAAACATTTAACCCATTTGCTTACATGCCTTCAATCTATTACACCACAATGCATTTGAACATTTGAAATATATGCATGACACTACATTAACACTCTTCCATGTAGGACATAGATCTACACGTAACTCGGATGACATATGATGGACCTAAATTCAAATTACATGAAACATGTAATATAATGGTTCAAACACAAATTTCTTGTCATCAAAATAACTTGATGCCTTGAACCACCGCAAGAACCTTAAATAGGTCTTTTTCTCACTCCACACACAAGATTTTAATTTTGCATGCTACTATCCATTACCACACATGCCTCAAACTTAAAATATCTTGATAGACCTTCTAACACTTCAAACTTCTTACACACTAAGCCTCACCTCTAGAAAATCAGGAAACTGATAGAACTAGTGAAGACATACTCTCCTTACAAACCGTAGAGCAGCGCTACATTTCTGAAAGAAATGCCAACCATATTTAGAAATATCTCTACACAAAATATATCCCTCCAGACCACCATGCTCATACTGACTACAGACCTGGAATGGTACAATGAATACACTAACTATCTAAAGGCAGTCATGTCTCAATAGACTTGATACAAGATATGATTGATTAGATAATCTACACACTAATAAACATCATGCTTTTGGAACCTTAAGTCAAATAAAAATTATATTACTTCTACAATCTCTTTCATCTTTGACAACCTTCACATCCGATAGCCTTGAAACCCTTTGATAACCATTGTCAACACCAATCCTTTTGATATCAATGACAACCTATGTTCAACAATATCCCCCTTTACCATTGATGGCAAAAAAAACAAAATGTTGGGGCCACCAAATATGTTTGAATAATACATCTGAATGATTTCTTAGCTATATCATTTACTCCCCCTATAGAAGACATGATATTTTGAGATTATTATTTATGAGTAATCTAGCATTCTGAGATCTCTCTCTCTCCTTAATTTAACATTTCCTCAATTCAACATTTTGAGCCCACTTTCTGCCCCTTTGACATTAATGGAAAAGGGTCAACACCACCTGTGCTAACACCCACATACTCCCCCTGAGAGGAGACACTATTGGTACACTGCATTATCTAGAAACCTATTTCTCGGATAGACTCCCCCTAATTCTATGCTTCACTACATCTAAAAACATTTCACAAGAGCACCAACCCTTCTTGCCACAAGGAGACCAAGCTCCCCCTCACCCTGTACTTCCTCTTGATTCAAGAGGATGGGGAAACAACTCCCAGCTTCTGCCAAAGAAACTCAAATATCTCCTTATTAAGTGGCTTCATGAATATATTCACAAATTTCTCTTTTTTGTCCACGTATTCTAATCTTACTTCTTTCTATGAAACCTTCTCCCTCAAGAAATGATATTTTATTGCAATGTGGTTTGTTCTTGAGTGCATCATAGGATTCTTTGAAATTTTTATTGCACTAGTGTTATCACAAAGAATAGTGATATAATCTTCAAACTCAATCTTCATTTTCTTCAAATTCTACTTCATCCAAAGCACCTAAGTACAACATGATGCTGCAACAATGTATTTTGCTTCTATTGTAGATAAAGAAATTGATTCCTGCTTCTTACTCAACCAAGACACCAAACTCTCTCCAAGGAATAATGCATCACCACTTGTGCTCTTCTGGTCATCCACACATCGTTCCCAATCTACATATGTATATGCAATAAGAGTGAAATTTTCACTCTTTGGATACCACAGTCCAAAATCTTTAGTAGCCTTCAAATACTTGAATATCCTCTTCACTGGCTTAGCATGAGTCTCTTTAGGTGTTTCCTAAAATATGGAAACCATTCCAACTTCCTACATAATATCCAATATAGATGTTGTCACATACAACAAATTTCCAATCATGGACATGTATAAATTTTGATTTATTGGAGCAAATTCATCATCTTTACTTAACTTACATCCGGTAACCATAAGTGTTGCAACTAGTTTGTGATCTTCCATTCTGAACTTGCTTAACATCTCCTTTATGTATTTATTATATGAAATAAAAATCCCTTTGTCTGATTATATAATCTGCAATCTCAAGAAGAAAGATAAATATCCTAACATAGACATCTCAAATTTATATTGTATAGCCTTTTGAAAGTTATTGCACATTTCTTCATTGTTACCTCTAAAAATGATGCCATCTACATAAACCATAAATATTAGCATTTGTTCTCTTATTTTTATGTATAAATTACTATTTGCACAGCCTCTCTAGAATCCTTGCTACTACATGTATCCATTCAACCTTGAATACCAAACTCTAGGAGCCTTGAGTCTATACAAAGCCTTCTTCAATCTGAAAACATAATCTAGATTATTAGTACATTGAAATTCTTCTAGCTGTTAAATATAAACCTCTTCTTCAAGTCGTCCATTTAAGAATGTTGACTTCAAATCCATTTGGTACACATTGAAATTCTTAAATTCTGAAAGAGCTAAGAACATCTTGATTTCCTCTAGTCTTTCCACTAGAGCAAATGTTTCCTCAAATTCTATACCTTCAGCTTGAGCATACCTTTTACACAAAAGTCTTGATTTGTTTTGGATCACTTCACTTTCTTTATTCAACTTGTTTCTCAAGGAATATCCAATAAAAATGCCTTCATCTAATCTAGAATCAAACTTACCCAAATTTTCTCCATCTCTCTTGATGTAGAACTTGCTTCCAAAAATTTTGAGGTGCCTTACTAATGTCGATCTTTCTTTCCATAGCTCCTATGGAGTCTTCTATGCCTTACGCCTAACCTGAAATTTGTTCAAAATATACAAAATTTTCTATGTAGCTTCTCTTTAGTACATATCCAATAGATTTTCTTGACATAGCATAGTTCTTTCCATCTCTTGTATAGTATGATTCTTTCTTTCTATAACTCTATTTTATTGTGGAGTTCTAGGGGTAGAGAACTACCCCTAGATCCCATGCTCTACATAGAATTTGTCATACTTCTTAGCAGTAAATTCTCCACCTATATTTGATCTCAACACCTTGATTGTCCTTCTAGTTTCATTTTCTACCAATGCTTTAAACTTCTCAAAATATTCTAACATCTCTTTTATAAAATTTATCCAATTTATTCTAGTATAATCATCAATCATCATCATAAAATACATGTCTCCTTATGGACTCTTAGTCCTCATTGATTTGCATAGATTTGTATGTACTAGATCTAATAGTTTTGATGTGGAATACTCCTTAGTAGGATATTTTCTTCTTGTCTACTTCCCTTCATGACATGGCTTGTAACTGGTTGATTGAGGTTTCTTAATCTTTGGCATATCCTAGACCAGCCCTTTTGAACTAATCTTTATAATATCATCAAAATTCATGTGTCCTAACCTTTTATGTCAAGTCCAACTTTCATCCTTCTATACAGTAAGAAAACTTCATCCATTCAACTCACTAATCTATGATAAATATCACTATCTATCCAACTTCCTTTCACAATCAGCTCACAAGTACTTGATTCCTTAATTTTACAACCTTTGACACTAAAAGATAACTTCTTTACACTGAATGTGTATCCAATTTGAAATGAACCAGCTTGATTCTTGCTATCAATGGTGTGTAATGAATAAAAAGGGTTGGTAGATGATGAGACCGATCTCATCCATCCGTACACATATTGACCAAAAGAGATGTGGGATATGATGAAGTGTAGCTGGAAAGAAATACATGAAGATCAAGGTTATCATTCTTTATTGTTAGTTTACTTTTATCTCATCTCTATTTTTGTTCCCTATTAATATTGTGCAAAGTTTTTAAACCTTTTTCTCCCACTCGTATATCCCCATATGCAACAAACAATTTTCTATGTTGAACATACTTTATTTGCATTCCTTATCATGGATTGTGTCAAAATGGGAGCTTTGTAACAGGGTATGGACATCCATATTCACTATTGGAAATGCTCTGGTAGACATTTCTATAAAATTTGGAAGCATAGACAAGAGACCTAAACTATTTGATAGGATACCTCAAATAAATGTGGTCTTGTTGAATGCTAAAATTGCAAGGTATGCACAAAACACATTCATTGAAAAGGATTTAGAAACTTTCAGTCAAATGTCATGGGTAGGCGTAAACCTATACTCTACAATATTTTCCATCATCCTCCCTGACTGTGTCAAAATGGGAGCTTTGGAATGGGGTATGGACATCCACCAAAGGATAAAGGAAATGAATTTTATCAAATGTTGTAGCTGCAACTGCCTTGGTAGACATGTATACAAAATTTGGAAGCATGGACAAGGAAAATGAACTATTTGATAGAATACCCCAAATAAATGTGGTCTCATGGAATGCCATGATTGCCGCATATACACAAAATGGATTTTTTGAAAAGGCTTCAGAAACTTTCAAGAAAATGCTATTGGCAGGTGTAAAGCCAGACACCACAACCTTTGCCAGCATCCTCCCTATGTGTGCCAAAATGGGAGCTTTGGAACAAGGTATTAAATCAATCAAAGGATAAAGGACAAGGAAAAATATTAATGGAAGGATGGCTTTGGTTAGATATTATCATTGGGAATGCTCGAGTAGACATATATGGAAAATGGAAAATGTGGAAGCATAAACAAGGCACATAAACTGTTTGACAAAAATGCCTCAAAAAAATGTAGTCTTGGGGAATGGAATGTTTGTGGGATGGATTTTACAAGGATTCTCTCAAAATATTTGAATTAATGAAGAAATTTGGAACATGTCCTAACACCATAATATTTGCTTGTTTTATATGTGCATACAGCCATGTAGGTTTAGTGAATGTGAGTTGTACATACTTCAATCACATGGGTAACCAAGACCAAATTTTCTACAGCTGTTGTATTACATTTTTGGGGTGGATTTGTGGATTTGTATACATGTCTACCTTGAGGACACCCTTAACTTTATCATCAATATTCCAGTTAAATCTGGGGTGGATGTGTGGATCTGTTTTCTTGCTACTTGAAGATCCCATATGAATATCAGCTTAGGAGTATTTACAGCAATGCTATTTTTTTATTTGGATCTTAAAAAGGATGTGATTAATGTTCTTTTCTCAAACATCTATGTAGAAGTGAGTGGGTTGTGTGAGAAAATGGTAAGGGAATTGATGAAAGATAAGGAATTAAAAAGCTCCCTGGATGTAGTTGGATTGAATTCCATAAGATGGTACGTGCTTCTTGTGTAGGAAGTCATAGTAAATCTATGAAAAGTTGGAGAATTTGGCTTGGGAGATGAAGTTAGCAAGGTATTTTCTAGATGCAAGTCAATTAGTGGTGTGGAAAGGGAGGGGGAAAAATTATTTCTTTTCCATCATAGTGAAAAGTTGTCAATTGCTTTGGGTTTTCTAGATATGCCCCCTAGAACAACTATTAGACTTGTTCAGAACCTTAAATCGTTGTTCATAATATTGTATTGATTCCTCCTTAGTTTTTGCGATCTTCCATATTTTATTCATGTTTTTTTCCCATACATTAGGTGAATGGAAATGAGTTAGGGACCATTAATGTGGAGTTTCTAAGGTTATTTCATTATTATTTCAATTGAACTAAATATAATTTGTAATAGCAATCATGAAGGAGGTGGACCATGATGGTGGTGATTAGAAGTTGAATGCATTTACACAACTTTCCCTATCCTAGGCACTAAGAGAGAAGGTGGAGCATCTTTGCATTTAGTAGGTGGGTATGCTTATTAGTGGAGGAATCAAGATGCTATTTTTGGGAGTTGTTCCCTTGTGACTTCAATTATTGAAATATTTTCATTATTGACATTTCCTATTATTGGAAGATGCACTCCATGTGGTGCATGGTTTTTTGAATGAAACTAGAGTTTTGGAAAACCATGTGAAGATTTCTTGTCCCATTATTCTATAAATTTTGGGTTATTATAGTTACATAGGTGCTATCAAATTGAAGAGAGAAGTGTGTTGTTTATGTACTCTTTCTTCAAACAATTACTACATACTTGAGTCTCTCTTTGACAGTCAAGTTATTTTCCTACAAGGGTTTCTCCATGCACATTTGGTGTTTTGGAAAACCATATGAAGATTTCTTGTCCCATTATTCTATGAATTTTGGGTTATTATAGTTACATAGGTGCTATCAAATTGAAGAGAGAAGTTTGTTGTTTATGTCCTCTTGTTTCAAATGATTACTACATACTTGAGTCTCTCTTTGACAGTCAAGTTATTTTCCCACAAGGTTTTCTCCATGCACATTCGGTGTTATGTGACCTATATATCCATATCTATTTTCCTCTCTATCTCTATCTCTCCACATTTCTTCTTCCATTTGTCCTTTTATTTCTATCTTGGTATCTCTCCATTTCTTTCTACACCTATATCTCTCCCTCTCTCTCCCTCTCTCTATATATCACTTCCCATCTCTATCTTTATCTTTCTATCTCTCTCTCTTCCTCTCTATATATTTATCTCTTTCATCTCTCTCTACTCTTATATACCTCTCTCTATCTATATATCACTTCCCATCTCTCTCTCTCTATCTATACCTATTGCAAACATAACATGAGCTTGTTGCTAATGGAACCTAATTAACTTCCTAATTCAAAAGGTTTTGGTTCAGTCATGTTTGAATCCTTGTAAGTCGATGCATAGTTGAATTTAAGCTATCATTTTTTATTGATACCTTTATTGCACAAAAAAAATCATTTGATAAATGACCTACCAATTGATTTCATGTACTTCACAAATAAATGAAAAAAATAAACTAATTTTTTCCATAGTTGACCTTCCACACCTATTCGGCATACCCATTGCACACTAAGGTGTGATTTCTAGTATCTTTTAACACACGTTTGACTAACACTCAACAAATTATGCTTTAATCCTTCAGCATACAAAAAATCTTGTGCCTTTGTTTTACCACCATCAAGACTTAAAGTACCCATACCAAAAAATTTGGTAATTGAATTGTTTCCAAGGGTAACAAAACCACCTTCAAGTTTCTTGAAATTCATGAGCTTACTTTTATCTCCAATCATATAACTAGAGAAACCACTATTAATAATACACAAGCTCTTCTCCTTCTAAGAATGTAGTGCAATTTGGGAAATCATAGACTTTTCAAACTTCTTCTCTTCAAGAACCTTCTTCCAGACCTTTTCTGGAACATCACTTCTTCCTTTTTTCGATAACGGAGAACTCAAAAAATTACTTTTGTAGTTCATTGCAATGTGTCCAAAATTGTTGCACTTGCAACATATGATATTAAAATTAGACAAAGGCACAAATGAATTATTACTAACAAAATTATTTCTTCTTATTGGAACTCTTCTACAATCTGTAGCCTTATTTCCATAATCATTGTAGTTGAAACAATAACTAGAGAAAAGAAAATTTGGCAGGTGGCATTGTATCCTTGTCTCGGACCTTCTTCTTTTGTTTTGCACTTGAATAAAGCCATAGTAATGAGTCATACTTTCATCACTTGCCATGGTCCTTTTTGACTTTGAAATTTTGTAACCTGTACCTTTCAAACTTGCCTTAATAGTCTTCTTTGACTATTTTGTCACGTTCTTCTTTTGATCATCAAACCTACTCCAATTTTTCCATGCGAAGAATTTTGACTTTTCAATATTTGATCTAGGGTTTCAGTACTTTTATTGAACTTCAACTAGAACTATTGATTTAATTTCTCAATCTCTTTTCTGACTACCACATTTTTTGCTTCAACCTTCTCACAATCCTTATGTCTTGATAGTAATTTTTTGTTAGGATTTTTTCAACTCTTTTTGCTTCTTTTGCCTAGGTCTTCAGATCAACAATCATCATTTTTGCAAGCTTCAACTCTTTTGATATTCTTTTTTTGGCTCTCACTTCTACAATTTTGTCCTTCAACTTTTAGTTTTCTTTTCTAGCTAATAATAATTTCTCCATAAGATTTGCTCCCTTTTCATTGTCTCTAGAACCCATTTTAGCAGCTCCTTCAATAGTTTCAGAATCCATGAACACAACTTTTTCTTTTTCATCTTTAGATTCATCTTCATCTTCTTCTTTAGTGGAGTAGTCTTCTTCCTCATTTGTATAGAAACTCTTATGTTTTCTCTAACCTTTGAACCTTCTTTGAGAAGATTTATTTCCATTCTTTTTCTCAACATTGTTAGTGATCTTATGGGGACACTTAGCCATAAAATTTCCTCCTTCTCCATAATTGAAACACTTGAAAGGTAATTTACCTTTATACTTACCAAAACCTCTTTATAGCTTCCTAACAAAATTTTCTTCCTCTAGATCTGATCCACAATCAGAATCTTGATCAACCTACTTTAAAGATACTTTGAAAGTAGCATCTTTCCTTATTGAATCTTCACTTTCAAATCTCACTTCAAATGTAGTTAATGTTCCATGCAATCCAATCAACCTTAAAGCATTTAGATCTTTAGCTTCTTCAATAGCAGATATTTTAGGATCAAACCTTCTAGGGAGAGATTTGAGTACCTTCTTCACAACAATATTCTCTTCCTAACTTTCATCAAGACCTCAAATATGGTTGACAACTTCATCAACCCTGAGCATGAATATAGCAATGTTCTCATCTTATTTCATCTTCAGACCTTCAAAATGAGCTTTGTAATTTTTTAACTTTTCCTCTTTGACATTTTCATCACCTTCATATATTGTTTCCAATTTTTCCCATATTTCCTTTATTATTATGTATTGCATCACCTTCACAAATTTAGAATTAGTCAAACCACATAAAATAGCATTTCTTTCCTTAGCATTGAGTTCAAGAGTCATTTTTCATGCCTGATCCCTAGGAGGGAGATTATTAGGAGGATCATATCCTTCTACAACTAACATCGAGATGTACATTCCTAAAGCCATCAAATAAGACTCCATCCTAACTTTCCAAAAAGAAAAATTGGATCCATCAAAAAATTGGTACTTTATTTCGAGATAAAATTTCTTGTGCCATCTTGAATCTACGTTAAGGTGTTATACTTCAAAGGAACTTGGCTCTAATACCAATTGAAGGGAACAAAATCTATTGGGAGGGGGGGTGAATCAGTAGATTAAAACATTTCCAAAAACCTTTACTTTTACAACTATTATATATATATATATATTTAACATGAAGAGCATTGAACCACACAAGCAATTATTCAAAGCACAACACAAGATAACACCAGATGTATGTGGAAACCCAAGATGGGAAAAACCATGGTGAGAAATTTTGTAAGAAAGAATATAATAAGTGAATTTTACAATGTGATGTAGGCACCAACCTACTGGAGACAACAATCCCCAAATGAATTTGTAGGAACCAACCTACTAGAGACGAAAATCCCCAAATTAATCTGTAGGCACTAACCTACTAGAGACAACAATCTCCACCAAAAAGAGACACCAATCCTTAATACAACAAGTAGAACACCAATATTGTCAGATTACAAAAATAATGGCACATTTGAAATATAACTCCGATATGCACCAAAGACATAGTTGACACTCTCCCACACTAAGAATGACCTTTTGATACTGGTGCTCCCTCTTTTCTTCATAATTTTGTACTCACATCCAAAACATGTAACCCATTCGCTTACATACCTTCCATCTATTACAGTACAATGCATCTAAACATTTGAAATATATACATGACACTGCATTAACACTCTTCCATGTAGGCCAATATCCACACATAACCCAAACGACATAGGATGGACCTAAATTCAAATTACATGAAATGTGTAATACAATGGTCCAAACACAAATTTATTGTCGCCAAAGAACTTGATACCTTTCACCACCACATTAATCTTAATAGTTTCTATCCTCACTCCACATGCAAGATTTGAATTTTTCATGCTACTATTCATTATCACACATGCCTCAAAATTTGAATAGCTTGATAGACCTTCTAACACTTCAAACTTCTTGCACACTGAGCATCACCTTTGGAAACTTAGAAAACTAATAGAACTAGTGTAGATATATTCTCCTTCCAAATCATAGAGTATTATTGCATTTCTAAAGAAATGCCAACCATATTTAGAAATATCTCTACCTAAAAGATATACTTATGGACCATGACGCTCATACTGACTACATACCCCACATGGTATAATGAATACACTAACTATCTAAAGGCGGTCACATCTCAATAGACTTGATACAAGATATAATTGATTAGACAATCTATACATTGATAAACAACATGCTTCTGAAACCTTAAGTCAAATGAAAATTCTAGTACTTCTACAATCTCTTTCATCTTTGACAACCTTCACATCCAACAACCTTGAAACCCTTTGATAACCACTGTTAGCAACAATCTTTTTGACATCAATTTGGCATCAATGGCAACCTATGTTCAACATAATTCTCATTTTGGGAACTTTTAGGCTCTACTTGGGCTCATGTGATAATAATTTGGTGTTTTTTTAAGAGTGCATATTTTTTTGTGTAATTTTCATTAGTCTAGTCTAATATATCCCATTCTATCTCAAAATTGTACTTTTATCTTTGTGGGATAATTTGACATCTATAATGTACTAAAATTAAGACCACTTCACTAATCTAGCAAATCGCAATTGTAACCACAATAAGTACAAAGTTACAAAATCATAATTTGATGGTGGGATCATTGACTAAGTGATTTTTTGGGGGTAATCTTGTGATTGTGGTTACTTTCATCTCTTTGGGTTCCATTACGTTCTTCTAATTTTTCCATAGGGAATCCTAATATCCCTTACATAAATTTTCTTATAACTATTCATCATAAAAATAATTGATATAGAATAATTAAGGATTGAAGGTCATATTAGGTATATAATGGAAGCTAAACCAGAATCAACAAATAATAAGGAAAAGAGGGTATGGCTAAATAAACATGACAAATATCTTGACTATTTATGTATGTTTATTTCAATTATCTCCAATGACATGTCCAAAAGTGCAATACACCCAAGGAGGCTTGGGAATAATTTGTTGATTTGTATGGTCAAATTGATGAGATTAAAGGTTTTTAAATTGGTAATGAATTGATGAACCATGATCCAAATAGTTTTGGAAATATCCAAGATTATATCACTAAGGTCAGTGATCTAAGAAAATAACTCAAGGAATATTGTATTGATATAAAGGACACACAATTGGTTATTAACATTCTATCCAATATTTTTACATAGCATGTTATTTCTATCAAGCTTTCACACCCATTGAAATTCTAAGAAAGACATAAAATGCCTACATTTGATCAATTTTATGAATTTTTAATTAAAGAAAAAGTGATGTTAATTCAAATGGGTCTCATTAATTCTTTTAAGTCACATGTATTGATGGCTAGTGAACCTAAGGAATAGAAAGAATTATGAATTCCTAAAAAGAAATAAAGAAAAAGAACAAGCCACAAAAAGAAACAACATTGTCTAATACTAAATATTCCTTAAAAAGGGAATCATTTAAGAAGGAGAAGCCCAAATATGCATATTGCAATAAACTAGGGTATGATGAACATCTATGTTATTTTTAAAAAAAATGATGAGTTAAAGAATATTCTATAAAAGACCAATTTTATTTCAAGGGTTCATTGTATTCTTCTTCTTCAAATCAAAAAAGACCAAAGGGGAAGACACTTGTTGTAGTTGTAAATTTTAAGTTAGAGAGATGGATCCTTGATTATGGAGCTTCACATAGCATGGCTTCATCATAGAGTATCTTCTCTTCACTTGAGAATTGTTCATCACCGTACATATTGGTGGCTAACAATACATATATGCATGTTTATGGGAAAAAGGGTCTATTTTGACAAGGATTAAGAATCATTCAGTGACATTCTTTATGTGCATTTATTATCAACCAATGTCCTTTATATCTACTAGATCATAAATGGTGGGGCAAGGAAGAGTGTTGAATTCACACTAGATTATATGGTTATTTATGATTTGTATAAAAATAATATTATTAATCTTGAGTGTACATCTTCTAACCTTTTTCTTTTAATATTCCTTCAGCTGATGTTCAGACTCTACCATCTAGTGTAATAATTTTTGAGGAGATACAATATGGTCATCTGAATATTGTTGTTCCTTCATTAATTGAGACTATAGAAATACATTTTTACATTCCATCTCCTCCATATCTTGCTTCTTTAGAGTTGATTATTTCTTTAGACAGGGCTTCCAATGATTCAATGTAGCAAGATCATATACATTCTTCCAAATACAAGCACTTAGGATGAGTACTTGATAGACATTGTAGGTTTATTTTGTTATTCCCTTTTTTGAAAATTTAGTGGAAACTATTAAGGATATCCATCTTCTCTTCGATGTTAATTTCTATGGAGTTGCATCACCTTCTCAAGATGTCATGAGGTCACATTGAAACCCTCTTGTTCTTTCTTCACCTATTTATTTTTTATAGTTTAGTATTGACTTAGAGATCCTCAAGTAACACTTAGAGGATTCATATTCATGTTTGCATCTTGTTTGACTTTCATTTTCACTAGTTTTTGGATTGTCACACTCTTTAGCTAGGCTTGGGACCCTTGATTTGATTATGGAACTTATCAACATGGACATGGGGGAACTTGAGTAGAATTCAAAGATATCACACATATTTTTTGTCTTCCCTCATATTCCTTTTAATAATGGAAAGATATCCTATATACATCCTTGGTTTTGTTTCTTTATAAGAGGAGGAATATTTTTCAACATTCTTGGATCTTCATCATCATCCTTTGTTTCAAGTATTCACTATCACTATGGGATATTATTCACTAAGGGAGGGATTTCATGGTCTATCTTATTCTCTCTTATGGGGGTGATTTTTCCTCACATTTCTTTCATCCTTGTCATACTTTAGAGAGCATATTTCATGTTTCTCTCTTTTGGAGAGGATATTTTTGTTGGTTTTTTTCCTTTTCTTAGTTTGTGATAGATTTATTTTGTACATGGGTACCTCATCAAGCTTTATAGTTGGGATCCATATTTGTGCATTTTTTATCATTCTCTGTAAGTTCCACTTCAGGGGGTGATGGTTTGAATAGGGTGTATTACCTAAATGGTTCTCCTCTTAGGTCCTTTTCACATGTTGTTACTTAAATTTACATAATACATTAATTTTTGTGTCTCAATTCATAAGATTAAGAGATATTCCATAATCTTATTTTGTCTTATCTCTAACCCTTATCTATGTTTACAAGGGTTTCTCATTGTAATATTAATCTATTCTCATGTATATTTGCATCATTTGATGTAATAGAATTATTATCTCATTTTGGGTCTCTTTGTGCTTTCATTAAGTCACCTTGATCTTGGGTGGCAATATCTATAGTGAAATATTACAAGGGTAATGTGGCTTTGATGCTCATAAATTTATATATTAAATAATGCTCAAATAAATATAACGTGTCATTTATGATCATGTCTAGATTGATGATAAGAATTGGTTGATCTTCACTCTTTTATAAGAAACCATTAGATTGAGAGTGATTTTAATTCTTCAGTTAGATGACACCATTCATGGCCTACATCATGAAAGTGACCACATTTTCATGACTAGAGGTTGTGATATCATTAGTCCAAACTACATTCTTAAATGAGAAAAGAGGGGTCCCTTTAGCCCCCCTTTAGGCATATCTATTTGGACACCAAAAAATAGATGATGATTGTACAACTCAACAACAACCTTGTCATGGGTAGCCTCTTATCAACCTATGAATCCAACCAACACAGCTTAAAAATTAGTTTTTAAAACACCAATAAAATAACCTTACGAGACATGTACAGAAGTGGTTGGCTAAAGGGAACACAATAGTAGCAATTTTTTATGGCCATTTAGATCATAGAAACCACCTACTAGCAGTGATGAACTACAAAATAATAACTATTTCTCTTAAATTTTGTAGAGAAAAAAACCATCCAAATCCTACTATTTTACAAACAATATTATTTTCTATTTGAAGAGCTATTTTTATTTTATATGTAAATTTTAATTTTACTTTTAAAAAAGCCATCCTTAATTATTAATTCCTATTAGAGACATGAATACTAATGCATATGTTGGTATCAATTTCTTCTATTTATTTAGCTAATCATCATATACGATTAAATAAATTATGCAATGATTCTATAATTTATAATTAATTTTCTTATCTAATAATTTAAAACTTATTGTTTAGCAATTTTTCTATTGGTTATTTTTGTGACAAATCAAGGATGGAATTGTTTCTTCCTTTTTTTGTATTTTAAAGTGAAAATTCAACTCTATCAACAATTTTTGGTTTTTTAGATCTATTAATAATCCTTATAAATGCATGCCCCTTGAGCTAGCAATAAAGTGGAGATTCAACTCCATCATTAATAATATTTAGTTATTTTTTCAATTCTATTAATAATCCTTATAAATGCATGTCCCTTAAGCTAAAAATAGACAATAGATTTAACTTTATCAATAATAATGTTTGGTTATTTTTCAACTCCATTAATAATCATTATGGTTATGCATTCCCCTTGAGTTGGAAATAGCAATTAATTCAAACTCTTAAATCATTCAAGTCTATAAATTTTCAATAGATCATGCTATACCTAATTCTATAGTGTTAATTATTTATAAGCGGATAAGTTGAAGGCTTTAGAAGTTTAGAAAATTTTCTTGGCATATTTTATATCTAGTCTTGTCACGTACTTATTGTATCAGGGTTAGATTTTTAGATTTAAAGCATTATTAAATTAATAAGAACTAAAACCCCAATCAGCTATCGAGAACAATGAAAACATAAAAGCATAAAACAAAATGAAACAATCTCACTTAATCCTTCATGCATCCATTGAATTATCTCCATAGCTCTTCTCCATTTTTCCACCAAATGATTGATGCCCTCATATTTGTAACCTATGATAATAAGTAGGTAAGAATAGACAAAGCAAAATATTGAAGAAAACTATTATCTCAATAGCACAATAGCATATTCAATATTTTGTCAAATTATTCTAAGATCAATGGCTAAAATTAGACGAGACGAGATCAGATAAGATCAAAAGTAAAGAAGCAAGAGGAAACTAATTGAATTTTTGATCAAATCAATTAGTTCGAAGAGGAAAGTGAATTTTGAAATAATGGAAACATTATCTCATTGCAAGAGGAAAAAAGCGAGTTCACTTTTTGATTAAATAGAAATTTAATTCAAAAAGTGAGGAAAATGAGTTATTTAATTAAATAGAATTTAATTTATTTGTGTCAGAAAAGCTGAAAGTGAATTAATTAAATAATTTAGATTATTTAATTAATGGAAGAATTAATGACATTAGGTAATAATTAAATAATTAAGATTATTTAATTATCGAAGATGAAGAAGGGGTTTTAATAAATTGACAAGCCTAGTGGTAATTTCTAGGTGTCTACATTTGCCCCTCTTTGATACAATGCATTTTATTGTGTTGTGTTAAAGAAAAAGATATTCCCTAGTGAAATTAGGATGAGGAAGGATGACGAGGAGGTAGTGGTATTCCCCCTTGAGCGAACAGGTGGGTTCAAAGAACACGAGTGTGCTCTCAAAATCAATGAGAGGACTAGAAGATGAAGGACAAGAGAATGGAGGAAAATAGATAAGGATGATGAAGATGCAGAATAGAAGAAATGTTAGAGAAAAAAAGATGCATGTTAGTATAGAAGACATGGATGTTAGCATGAAAGACATGGATGTTGAGATAGTGCTAGTTGAGGTAATTTGTAGATATATTGTGTTATGCCAAGCTTTTTCATTTAATCATAATTGGATGGTAAGATATAACAAATGGACAACAAACACCATAGTATGACATAGACCAAGGTGTGCAAGATCATCCATCTATAAAATAGGCATTCATAGACAAGGAATGTCCTAACTCATACTAAGGGTCATGTTGCCCCAATCTTTTTGTCAAGACAAACCACAGACAAAAATCAAGTAAAAGATGAATCATGAGACATCATTGCTCCTCTAAATCCTTCATGGGACATCTTCAAGGTGGCTAGTAACATGACTAAAGTAAATCAAAAAGAGAAGACAAAACAAACCAACAAGGTCAACAGCCATTCAAGTTATTTGTCAATAAGTGTGTGCCACTATGCTAAAGGATGAAGTGAGTGATGGGTGGACTATTTTGACAAGGCCTAGTTTCAGGAGAAGAAACATGTCATATAAGATGTCAAGTCTGGTTTCGATCAAGCAACTACCTATATAAGGAAAATGAAAAAGTGTGATAGTGACAAGGTCTAGTTTCAGGAAGGACACATCCTGTATAAGACCATTGGTTTTGATCAATTTGATAGGTTTGATTGAGTTGAAAAATGAATAATTTGACTTGGAGACTTGTTGGCTTGCTTGTAATGTTGATTCAAGATTTGTGTTTGAAGTTCAAATGATTATTTCACGTCTAAGTTGACAATGTTTGATTTATTTTGACTAACTCAACAAACACTAAAAGATTGACCTAGGGGGGCCTCGGGGGACCATCAACAAATGGCCTTGCCTACATAGCAATGTGAAAAGACCTCATATTTCAACATGACCCTTGACTTTGTGTCAATGAAAAAGGATTGAATCATGATTTTATTTTACAACACCTAAAGGACTAGCCTAATGCCTCTGGGGCACATTGACAAATGGCCTTGCCTACGTCCAGTTGCAGAGGCAATGTAGTTTGATAATGACAAACGCTGACATAACTAACTATAACTCTGTTTTTAGGATTTTTTGAAAGTTATCTAAAAGTTTTTGGGTTTTTCAAATGTTTTTATTTTTTTATCTTTTGAATTTTAATAAATTTTTTAGATTTTTGAATGTTTATGATTTATTTTTTGGATTTTTGGGAATATTCAATTTTTTTTGTTTATTTTTGAATGTTTTGACCTCCAATGATAAGTGTAGAATCTAATGAAGCTTGGTATTAGTAAATTACCCTGGATAGGCATAAGAGTAACCAATAGGGATGGGATGGGACAGGGGTTTATTATGGTCGAAAGATGAAGGATAAAGGATGCAAGACGTAAACCACTTGGGAGTCATGATAAAGAGGACAAGGCCAGGTGATGGATGTCAATTGGGGAATGATGGAAGGTAAAGGAATCATTATGGATTAAGATGGAAGACTAGATAGAATGATAGTAGATGGAAGAGCAAAGACTGTCTACACATGGCGCCTATTTTTCAAGTTTTCACCATGGTACTTATCCAAAGCGCCATTGACGTGGTTTTCACTATTGGAAAAAAAAAATCTCTTTACTATTTTTTTTTATTTTTTTTGGTGTCACCAAGATGCCTGTTTACTAGGTTTTCATCAAGGTAATGATTTTTTAGGACTTTTTCTCATTTTTTGTATTTTTTTAGGACTTTTTCTCATTTTTTGTATTTTTTAGGACTTTTTCTCATTTTTTTGTATTTTTTTAAGACTTTTTTTACATGATCTCTCTGAAGCTAGGTATAGAACTTGCACAAGTACAAGTTGTTGATGGGCTCTGACAAAGGTTCCCCTTCAGGCATGGACAATTGATAGGCGTCAGAACTAAAGGATGTTAATATGACATATGGATCCAGCCAATTGGGTTCAAATTTTCCAGGTTTCTCATGTTCTGCTGAATTTTTTGGATTTTACATAAACACTAAGTCACCAATGTCAAAACATCTTACCAAAACCCTTTTGTTGTAACTACAGCAAATATGGTTCTGGTATGCCTATAGATGAGTTAAATCATTTTGTTTGTGTTCATCAAGTAGCTCTAATTCATGCAGTCAGGATATACGATACTCCTCATCATCAATGAGCCCTTTCATGGAAACCCATAGGGAGGGGACTTCAACCTCTATAGGAAGGATAGCCTTTGTACCAAAGACTAGGGTGAATGGAGTGGCGCCAGTGGGTGTGCAAATGCTTGTGTGATATGCCCATAGGGTAGGGTTATGCTAAATATGTCAATCACGACTAGTATCATTGACAGTCTTTTTAATAATTTTGATTATGGTCTCATTGGACGCCTCAACTTGGTCATTACCTTGTGCGTAATATGGTGTGGAAAAGCAGTGTTGGATGTGGAATTTCTCACATAACTCACGAACATCCTAATTTTTTATTGAATGATCATTGTTAGTGATGATGGATTATGGGACACCATACCAGCATATGATATAATTGAGGATGAACTTGGCAATTTTTTTACTGGTTATGTATGTCAAGGGAATGGCTTCAATCCATTTTATGAAATATTCAGTTGCAGTGATAATGAATTTATGGTCATTAGATGAGGTGGGATGAATTTTTCCTATGAGGTTGATTCCCCATTGGGCGAAGGGCCATGGAGAAGTGATCAGTTGTAGCTCTTACACATGTGCATGGATGAGTTCATTGTGTATCTGGAACTATTGACATTTCTTCACAAAGTGATAGGCATCTTACTCCATTGTGGGTCAATAATATCCCAATCGCATGATCTTTTTAGTTAGATTTGGACCACTAGAATGGGCTCTACATATACCTTAATGTACTTCACGTAAGATAGTTTGTGCTTCGTTAGTGTTGAGACATATGAGTAAGGTATTGTCTAGGCCATGCCTATATAGGGTATCACCAATGATGGTGTAGTGAGCGGCTTTGCGAAGGAAGGACTTGCATTGGTTACTAGATGGGTCAAGTGGTAATGTTTGGGAATGTAGATAGTCATAAATGTTCTGATACCATGAGGAATCGAGACCAACTAGTTCACACACCATTTCAGCTTCAAGGACATCAAAGGCAAGGACCAACAATTGTTCCACTAAGAACTCCTACTATGACATATTGTTGGGAATGTACAAAAGAGATCCAATGGTGGCCATGGCATCAGCTACTTTGTTCTAAATTTGTGGGATCTGACAAAAGCTAATATCTACAAAATACAGTATAAAACTGTCAACCATTATTTTGTATGGGGTCAATTTCTCATCTCTAGTGTCATAGTCATCGTTGACCTGTCGGATGACTAATTGGGAATCACCAAAGACTTGCAGATTTGTAATTTTACATTTTATAGTCATGCACAATCCTATGAGTAAGGTCTCATATTCTGCAATGTTTTTTGTACACGAGAAGGCTATTTTGAAGGATTTAGGAATAGCATCACCTTGAGGGATGACAAATAGTATTCCTGCAGTTGATCCATGACTAGTGTATGAGCCATCAAAGTATAACTTCCATGTTGCACTAGTGTCTAGTGCAAATATTGACTCATCTAGGAAATCAAAAATCAATGGGTGATCATCTTTTGTGGGTGCATCAGCAAGTTGGTCTACGATAACCTATCCTTTTATTTCTTTCTGTTCCACATATTTTATGTCATACTCACTAAGTATCATGACCCACTTAGCTAACTATCCTATCAATGTTGCCTTACTAAGTAGTTATTTGAGAGGATCTAACTTATCCACTAGTCTTGTCTAATGATTGAGTATATAATGTCTTAGTTTTTGAGTGGCAAAAACCATGGTGAGACAAGCACATTCAATAGGGCTATAGTTGAGTCCATACCCAACCAGTGTGTGGCTAATGTAATAGATCACTCATTCTTTCTCCTCATGGTCATTTTGCACAAGCAATGCCCCCAATGAGGAAGTGGTAGCTGATATGTAAAGGATTAGGGGCTTACCATCTATTGGTGGCATCAAAACAGGAGGTTTCAAGAGGTACTCTTTAATTTGTTGAAAGGTTTCCTCACACTTGTATTTCCATATAAAAGGAACTCCCTTGTGTAACAAATACTGAAATGCCTGGAATTTATCTGCAAGTTGTGCAATGAAGTGTTGGATGAATTGAAGTCAACCTTGCAATGTTTTGAGTTGACTGATTCCTATTGGGGGAGGCATATCTAATATAGCTTTTACTTTTGTCATATCCACTTCGATACCTCTATGGGAAACTATGTATCCTAAGAGCTTTCTCGATGTCACACCCAATACACATTTATTAGGATTTAGACGAACCTTATGCCCTTCAATCCTTTTGAAAATTTTGTCCAAGACTCTTAAATGATCACCACATGTTAAGGATTTTTCCAAAAGGTCATCAACATAATCTTCCATCAATGTGTACATGAGATCATGAAATATGGTGGTCATAGCTCTCTGATAGGTTGCACCTACATTTTTTATTCTAAATGGCATGGCATTCCAATAGTATGTACCCCATGGGAAAGTGAACACCATCTTATGTTGATCTTCAGGGGTGATACGGATCTGATTATACCCTAAGAATCCATCCATGGGGGACAACTTCTCATACCCTGTCGTTAGATCTACTATGATGTCTATATTAGGAAGTGGGAAGTTGTCCTTCAAACATGCTTTGTTTAAGTCACAAAAATATGTGCAGATACAGATTTTTCCATTCAGTTTGTTCACTGGTACAAGGTTTGAGATCTAGTTTGCATATTTAATAGGTCTTATGAAACCAACATCCAATAATTTCTTGAGTTCATCTTTGACCAATAGAGCTATCTGAGGATGCATTTTTCTAAGCTTTTTTTTTACAAGATTTGCATTTGGAAGCAACAGTAAATGATGTAGGACCAATGCAGGGTCCAACCTAGGCATATCAGCATAATACCATGCAAAATTGACTTGACGTTCTATGAAAAAGTCTCAAAATTCTAGTTTTTCTTCTTCTATCAAGGATGTTGCAAAGAGAATAATCTTAGGATTCTTTGTTGTACTTATATTGACTTCCACTACTTCTTTGATCAGCATCAGGGATCTCTCTTGATTGATGGGGAGAAAGTCCAACCCTCCATCCTTGGGTGCCTCAAAGAGGTTTTCGCCCTTGGATACGTCCTTTATTTTTACTTTTTTTTGGTCAGAAGGCACCTTGCAATTTTCACCTAAAGACATTTCTTTTTTTATTTTATTTTTATCATTTTTGTGACTAGAGGGTGGGAGAGTCTCATTGAAATATGTTGTAGCATCAAGAGCTATAGTGAAACTAGCCTTATGGTCCCCATGTGGTATGCCTTCTCATAGTCCCATGAATTCCATGATGGCTTCATCATTTTCAAGTATGGATAAGGTAGGTGGATCTTGTTGGTCCCAATTGACCAATTGTGGATAAAGGAGGGAAATTCCATCATCAGTGTTACTAAAGGATAGGGAAGTAGCAGATAGGGTAAAGACAGATGTATTATCAGGGTCCCAAAAGGAATCGACACGGATATTAATATCCATGAGGTTGGTAAAGGATGGGTGGGGTTTATCAAACTCATGAAAGACACAATCGAGTTCAGAGTCATTGGTGGTACAAGAATCCCACTCATATTCATTAGAGTTGGTGTCGCTATAATAAATGTCAGTAGGATTTTCAGATGTCTCAGCATCTTCTGAAGCACTCACATCCTTATTTTAAAGAACCTTAGGGCTTGAAGCACCAATCCTAATTGGTACAAACCCTAGTCCCAAGTTCTTTGGCCATTTTAGATGCATCAAGGGTTATCTCATTCCATTTGTATGTATTCCAAGTCCATTGATTCTATCATAACACTTTTGTTTCATGAGCTCAAAGCCTTTACCATATTGTTCTATCGGTAGCGACTACAAATCTTCCTCACCTTTATAAATCCAATCTGAAATATCATCAATGTCTTCTTTGTTTAACTCTCCCCAGTTTGTGAAGGTGGTGGCAGGA
Organism: Sequoia sempervirens; assembly: GCA_007258455.2. Classification (NCBI taxonomy): domain Eukaryota; kingdom Viridiplantae; phylum Streptophyta; class Pinopsida; order Cupressales; family Cupressaceae; genus Sequoia; species Sequoia sempervirens. The sequence goes on along the minus strand of VDFB02329905.1, from coordinate 47,235 downwards.
GGAATTTTAATGATAACTTTAGGTTCCATCTTGTATACTGGCCTACCATAGGACTGTGGAGACTTTGGTAACTTAGTGATGTAGTAGGAAGTGTTCATATGATACTCCCCACACCCCTTGTCCTGGATCTGAATCTTGGGATCAAAAAATGGAATGGAGGACATGGAGGATTTAGTCAGAGTGGATGGGTCAACATAATTGGGTGGAGTGGACGTTGTAGCTTCATGATTTATAGGCACTTGGTTTTTAGGGACCCCTCTCAAGTTGGTGCAATATTGAAAGGGATAAAGATCGCCAATGATTGTGATTTCAATTCCATTGTAAGGAAACTTCAGAAATTGATGGTATGTGGATGGAATGGCTTTCATGGCGTGAATCCATGGTTGGCTAAGGATTAGGTTGTATGGTAGTTCAAGATCCAGGACTTGGAATGTGGTATCTAGTACTGTCAGTCCAACTTTGATAGGTAGTATGATAACACCCTTGGAAAAACATTCTTCGTCATCATATGCTTTGATGACAATGCTCTTAGTTGTTTCCATACATGTTTTAGAGAGGACCAATGCTTTCACCAACTTTAAAGTGAAAATGTTCAATCCAGCTCCACCATCTACTAGGACTCCTCTAACCTTGTTTTTGTGGATGACAACCTCAAGGTGTAATGGTTCATTATGGCTTGACTTGCAAGTAGAGTAATATTTGTCAGAAAAAGAGGCATGGTGGGAGTTAGCCAAATATCCAACCATGGCTTCAAATCAGTTGACGTCTAGGTTGGTAGGGACAGAGGTTTCTGTTAGAGGCTTATCAAGGATAGCTTTGTGTTCAAGTGATATGTGTAGCAGCTCAAGGATGGAAGTATGTGTGGGTGTCTTGCCCAATTGATCAATAAGATTGTATGGGGCTTTGGATTATGGTTGCTTTGGAGGGGGACAATATGGTAATCTTTTTCCTATAGATAGTAATGATGCATTCAAGCTAATTTTAATGGTGATTGTGTTAACATGATCATCAGCAGCTCGAAGGTGGTTAATAATTTTTTAGTCAAAAGAGGCATTGGTATAATTGGCATGGTTGTCTATATTTTGACCCAAATTAGAGGGTTTTCTAGAACCATGGTCTTGCAATGGATTCTTGAAAATTGTATGATCTTATTGGAAGTTGGTTGTTGTCCCTTGACCTTTACGGTACCATTTGCAATGAGGTCTTGAATTATGTTCTTCAACTAACAGCACGATGAGGTCTTATGCCCTTTGATGTGGTGGTAATCACAAAAGGCATTGTCATCCCACCAAGAGGGTTTGAATTGTCCTGGGTTGTATGGTTTTGGATCTTGGAGCTATATGAAATTTGATTGTACTAGCTTCTTTGGGATAGATTCAATTAGTTCTAGTAAAGGAATATATTTTCTTCATGGGTATTGCCTTGGTTTTCTTGGGGGTCTCCATTCTTGATTATTTTGAAACACATTAGCTACTTGGTTGGGGACATATGATGTGTTATTGTTCATGTTGGGTTCTTTGAGGTTCAATGTGAAACTTGTTCTATTCACAACTTTGGCACATCTATGACTCCATCATTTGTCACATTCTTGTTATGGGACCAAAACTTGTTTTTATCATTTGACATCCCATGGGCATTTTTTGTTTTGGTGTAAGTTTTAATTTCCCCTTTAGCGATAATGGTTTTCTAAAGGATGGCCCCTTTCTCAATGAGGTCAGAAAATGTGGAACAACAATGGGTTTCCAAAGCATATTTTAAGTTTGTGTTCAATTTTTGCACGAACATGATAATTTATTTTTTTTCAGGAATTTCAACAAGACTGTGGCTAGCTAAACTTCTCCATTTCTAGAAGAATGTTGTGAAAAATTCACCTTCTTCTTGTTTAGTTTGACATAGAGTTTCAATATTGATGTCATTTTCAATATTGAAGGAAAAGTGGGTGATAAATTTTTCAACAAGTTTGTCCCATGACCGTATGCCTGTTGGTAGGTGGGCGAACCAATCTAAAGCATGTCCTATGAGACTTCTAGGAAATTGTCCCATTAAGTATGTTTCTTCTGAAGCAATGTCAATCAAGGTCGTATTAAATTCCCTCACATGCTCAATGGGGTTTCCTCTTACTCTATATTTAGGTAAAGTTGGTATGACATAATTTGGAGGAAGAGGAGGCATGTAAAATGTCCTATCAAATGGGTAAAGACATAACTCTTTGATAGAGTAAGTCTTCTTGTTTGACAATATCATGTTTTCTACTTGATTTTTCAAGGCCAAAATTTGATTGGCTAGGACATCATATGGTGTGAGGGTTGTGCCTATGGCATTTACAACTAAATTTTGGTAAGGTCCTAAATTTGTGTTTTGTGATCCAATGTTTGCATGGGATGGTATGTTGGTGTTGACGTGAGGTGTGAATGTTTGATTTGTGTTTGGAGTTTGGATTTGTGGTGTAAATGTTTGAGTTAAAATTGGAATTTGGATTTGTGGTGTAATGTATGAGGTGTTGGCATTGGATTACATTGGAGGAGGATTGGAAATATTTGGACCTTGTGTGTATTGACTATTGACTTTGAAGGAATCTTGTGTATTTACTTGTTGGGGAATTTTTATGCTAAAACCTTGTGGCACATTGGTGTTTGTGTTAGTTCCATGAATATGAGCCCTAGTCCTTTTATTTGTGCCAAAAAGATTTGATAATGTGGTGTTCAAGGCCCTATATGTTCCAAATGGATTTGACGATGTGGTTTTTGTGGAATTTGAGGCTCCAAATGGATTTGAAGATATGTTGATCATGTTAAATGGATTAGGTGTGGAACCAAAAGGTTGTGACATGGACTATGTCATTGTTGATGTGATACCAAATATTTAACCTATTCTAAGCAAATAAAATGCAATGGAAAAGCATAAGGAAACACCTCAAGATTAGCCTAAAGAATTTGTAAAAGCAAAGAGGAAAGTGTTAAATGGAAAACAAGTGATTATACCTCGCTTTTGTAGCTGAAAATCCTTGGTTGGCCCTTGATTTGGATTGATTTGTATGCTCCTTGATGGCTTTTGATATGGCTAAATGCAAGTCTTGCCTATGTGCTTGGATGCAAATGAAAATGGGTGAAATTGAAGACTAGATGAGTCAATAAAATGACAGCATTTAGTTGCAAAATGGCTAAGTGTTAAAAATGCCTTAGAGGAGGGGGTATTTATAGGGAAACTTGAATTCTCTAGAGAATTCAATGGTTGGGATTTATCCAACAAGGTCAAGATGAAGTGTTAAGGTGAGTTGAGGACTCACAAGCCCTCACATCTTGACATGTGGATTGTGAGATGGCTAAGGTAGGATGATGTGTAGGTGATGTGGAAGAGAGGTACATGATGTGGAGGAAAGGACAAGTACCTTCCAATTACCTTGGGGAGTGATAAGATTTCTTTAAAAAGGAAATTCTTATCCCCAAGTGGGAGTGAAAATGACACTTGAAGAATTTTGGAATTTCTCAAAAATCTCCATGGGAAAAGGGAAAGAGGTTGGAGAAATAAATGTGTATTAAAAATTCACATTCATAGGAGAATCTAATGGATAAGAGAGGGCTTCCAAAAAGGTGGGAATTGGTCACATGTGCATGAGGTGACATGTCAAACATTCTAGAAGCCTTGGAAAGACAAAATGTGAATTAAAAATTCACATGGGGAGGAGAGAGACATAGGATGAATAAATGAGAATTAAAAATTCTCATGGGAAAGAGGGTCAATGCCCAAAAAGGAAAAATGGAAAGATTGACTAAAAAGTGGTGCTAAAAGTGGTTAATGACTTTGATTAAAGTTGTGCAAATACTTGATTATGATAATTAATGGAAGATTAGAGACAAGTGGCAAATGTAGGAGGATGTGACATTAATCCTTGATTAAGAGGATGCACACCCTAAATATGAATTAATTAAATTAATTCAAATTAGTGATGGATTATGGAGGATGTGACAAGGAGGGAGAAAAGAAAAAATTTAAATTGATTTTAATTCAGAATATTAGAATGACTAAATTAAATAAATTGGTGTATTTATTTAATTTAGAGAGGAGAAAGGTACCAAATAAAGTGTTTAATTATTAAATTAAATACTTTATGTGGGAAGTGTAATATTAATTAAATAAATTAATATTGACAGAATTGATGAATAAAGAGGTAAATTTGATCATATGGGAGTGATCAAATTTGGGTGTCTACATTTTGCCCTTCTTCGAAATATTGTTAAAATAACAGTGTTTCAAAGAAAAATAAAATGTCAAGGATGAAGAAAGTGACAGGGATTGGTGCCCCTACCTGAAAGAGGTTGAATGAGCTATCCAAAAGGAGGAAAAAAGAGAGAGATGCCCCAGTGCCTGCCTCAAATGGATGGAAGAAAATGATAGGGTATGCCCCCTCGAGAGGGCGGTTGGGGAAGGAACAAGGGGCCCCGGATGACTTCTCGATAGAAAAAAATGGAGGAGACCATTGGATAGAGGGCAAAAAACTAAGCAACTTTGACTTTTGAACAGAGTTGATTGGACATACAGTTTGCAAATGGCAGCTCCGAGAAAGAAGGGGATTAGTTGGGACAAAAAAAAAAAGTTAAATAAAAGGTAAAAAATACCTTTTATTTGAAAAAGGAGGGAAAAGAGGGGTTAAAAGGTAATTTGAAGAATTACCTTGTCTCATTGTGACTATAGCAATTGATGAAAAGGTAAAGAATGGGGAGGGGAGACGGAGCCAAAAATGTTGCGGGATTATGATACGGAGATTATTCACTGAGCCGATGACTTGCGGAGACGCTGGACCCACTTCGCGGTGCCCTACAAGGTGAGTAAGAAAACCCATGCTTTGTATTTTAAATATTTAGCATGTTTGTAAGATAGTAAAAAAAAATGTAAAATGTGGGTTTGGTGGGCGGGTAGAATAGAAAAATGGGTAGTTTGTAGAATGGGAAAAAAAATGAGGGAAGGTAGATTTTGGGGGTGGGGGAGAAAAGGGCGCGCTGCCACACAGAGGGGCATATGCACCTCGAACTGGGGCGAATACGCCCCAAAAGGGGGCGGAGTCACCCCAGCTGCGGGCGCAGCCTCGAGTCGAAGCCCAGCCGGGCAGACATCAACAACCACTTTAGTCAAGGGACACGGGCCAGAGGGTCACTGAGTCAGCGAAATGTCTCACTTAGCACATGAATACCCCGAGGCTGGGTGGACACGCCTGGCCGCCCCGGGTTGGGGGAGGGACACGCCTGGCACGAGGCGAGTCTCTGAGCCGGGTGCACTCGGGAAGCGAGGGCGCGGCGCCCTGTGTAGACATGCCCCAGTAGTGGGCAGAGCCGCCCCGAGCCAGAGCAGACACGCCCCAGGGAAGGGTGGAGCCATCCGAACTGCAGCGGAGTCGTCCGAGAAAAAAAAGGGGGAACAGAGGTTTGACAAAAGAGGCCAGAAAGACGAGACCGTGAAAACACTGAGAGAAAAAGAAAAAAGAAGAGGTAAGAAAAAGATGTCCCAAAACTAAGAAAATTGTGTACTAACAAACGGTTGGTGTGGATGCAAGGTTTGGGGTAGATACGGACACATGAGCGACGGTCGAAGGTACTGACAGTGACCATAGCAGCGATGACGGGCGTGGATCATGCAACTTTAGATCATGTGGGGTTATTGCACTTTTCAGAGGTTCCAGTGATGAGGGCGCATCGAGTGATGCTGACGGCCTTAGTAGAGAGATGGAGTTCAGAGACATCGACATTTCGTCTATCGATGGGGGAGATGACGGTAACGCTGGAGGATGTATGGCGCATCCTGAAGCTGCCGATAGTAGGGATATTGTTGAGTGATGTGGTGTCAAGAGGGGCCTAGTTAGAGCAGACTATGACAGCATTATTTGGACATGTTGCCCTGCCTCTTCAGGGTCCGCAGTTGGATCTAGATAGATGCTTGACAGTGAGAGTACCACATTTGCCTTTATTCCTAGCTGGGTTGATTAGTGGGATATTGTTGCCAGATCGCAGCAGGTGGTATTGCAATATGAGGTTTATGGAGGAAATTTGACACATTGTTGAGTGGCGTGAGGGACAAATTATGTGGGGGACTTGTGTCCTAGCCCAGTTGTATAGGGATATGCATCTGATTTGCTATCGGGAGACAGTGAGTTTGACACACATGACCCTGCTACAGGTGTGGGCATGGGAGCATATCATGGTGATGAGATCGATTGTTGTTAGGGAGGGAGATGTGGATTATAGAGAGTCGGTGACATGGGGGTATGGAGAAATGAGAGGTTGGGTTGTGCGTCACAGGGGGTTGGGAGATGTGGAGGGATGGAGGAGGACGATGGATGATTTGGAGGAGGGAGACATAGTGTGGCAACCCTATATGCGTCGACGCTTCATGGGATGGAGAGAGCAAACTAAGAGACAGAGAGGGTATTTTATGGCTCAATGTGTCCTGATTGGGAGCCTATCACAGATAGTGGAGATGCATCGACAAGATAGGGTGGTGACACAGTTTGGGCTGACACAGGATATTCTTGGTGCACCGATGATGTTTCAACAGCTCACCAAAGAGCAACCATGGGGGCGCACGATTAGCCCGGAGGAGGCCAGAGCAACATGGGTGGCGACAGTGCAGATAGCCTATCCTGAGAGATGTGTGGGAGCAAAGGATGTAAGGATGACAGAGCGATATGATTGGTGGTATCGCAACCATCTATGGGAGAGGATTACACCATTGGTGTCGATTGTAGGAGTTGTAGGATTTGGATTAGAGGATGAGCGCAGTGGGGCTAGAGAGGGAGTACGACATGAGGGTGGGAGAGGTCCTGAGCTGGATGTGGGATGAGAGAGGATGGAGGCAATGGGACAGGCAGCGAGGAGGAGGAAGAGGAGGGGGAAGCAGAGGAGGGTTAGAGAGGTGGTACGACGGAGGGTGGGAGATATCCTGAGCCAGATGTGGGAAGACAGGAGGAGTCAGAGGTGGAGATGATACACTCAGTGGAGGGTAGAGTCGGCCAGTAAACTGGTATAGAGGGTAGGGTACAATAGAAGAGAGTGTTGGTACGGGCCGAGCAGGGAGGGGAGAGACAGCAGGATGGAGGTCAGGAGGAGATGGAGGCCAGGAGTCAGCTAGAGATGATAGTGGGTAGGAGGCGACTGATGAGGGTACAGACCGTGATAGAGCAGGAGGGGATGGGAGGGGGAGGATAGTGAGGGATTCTCGAGGAGATCGAGGCCAAGAGTCAACAAAGAGGATAGCGTGTGGAGGCAATCAATATGAGGATACCATGAAAGGTGAGAGTGATGAGTGGGGTGCCGCAGGATGGGGTCCGAGAGGCGACTGAGGCCAGGAGTCGGTCAGAGAGAATGGGGAGTAGGGGAGGACTGATGAGGATACTGACGATGACAGAGCAGGAGGAGATGGGTGGGGGTGGTCAGCAAGATGGGGCCCGAGAGGCGACTGAGGCTAGGATTCGATCAGGGAGGATGGGGATTAGGGGACGACAGAGGGGGGGCAGATGGCATCGGGGCAGGAGCCTCTCGTTGTAGAGATAGGGGAGAGTGAGGATGAGGAGCAGTCGGAGATAGGAGAGCTGAGGAGATGGATGAGAGCAGGGAGGCATGGTCATCCATGGAGAGTGTGAGTCTGTCCTTCTGTGGAGGACTTGGAGGATCAGTAGGAGCAGGAGGGCAGGGAGAGCAATGATGCTATGGAGATAGACGGAGATGTGCCAGATATAGATATTTGGGATGCAGAGCCATTGGCGGTGGTCCCTGTTAGTACCTTAGGAGATCCGATTGTTCAGCCGAGATACAGTGTGGGGAGGCTTCAGAGTATAGATCAGAGGTTGAGGGTATCAGAGGTGGAGGTGACCAGACACCGAGTCGAGCTTTCTAGAGTACTGGTAGTAGATCAGAGGGATTATGGATTTATAGTGGATCTCTTATCCGCACAGGTGGAGGTGTTGGAGAGGGAGAGAGAGATTGGAGGCTATCATACAGGGGATATGAGAGGAGTTGGTTGCTGTCAGGTGGGATCGTGATAGACTCCAGGCAGAGACTATTATATTGTAGGCTAGGGGGCAGAGGGGATGATTGATCATGTATCAGTAGGTAGTGGGCAGCAGGGAGGTGATCTTCGGCAGGAGCGAGATGAGCTACGGGATAGAGTGTATTGCTTAGAGCAGACGGTGGGAGAGATGGGGGTGATGCAGGAGAGAGAGAGACAGGCGAGGGAGCAGGTTCGTATTATGCAGGCAGATAGGGATGTAGCACAGGTGCAGGTACAGGTGGTGGAGGTAGAGAGGGACAGGGAACAAGCATGAGTTCGGGTGTTGCAGGGTGAGAGAGAGTTGGCAGAGGCACAGATTCGGTCTCTTGAGAGGAGGAGAGAGGAGGAAGTTTCAAAGCTATTAGCACTGCAGGGATAGCACGATGCAACAGTTTTGAGAGTTCAGGAGCTGCAGGGGGAGAGGGATGGAGCAGTGGTTCGGTCACAGGCTACAGAGAGAGAGAGAGATGCTGTAGAGATACGGGTGCAGACACTACAGGGAGAGTGAGATACAGCAGTGGTTCAGTGGCAGGCCGCTCAGAGGGAGAGAGATGTTACAGAGAGACGGATGCAGACACTGCAGGGAGAGCGAGATGCAGCAGTGGCACAGTGGTATTCGATGCAGGGCAGTGATGTGATAGGGAGAGATATGCATGGATTACAGGGGGAGAGGGATGTAGCAGTAGCTAGGGAAGTGGCTACCAAGGAGATGAGGGATCGGATTCAGATGGAGATGGCGCAGTTACGCCTATATCAGGAGGCCTGGGAGCAAGAGAGGAGAGTGATTACGAGGGATCGGGATAGGTATCATCAGGAGCAGAATTCTGCTCAGGTTCAAGTTGTGGAGCAAGAGGAGAATGCGAGAGAGGCAGGATTTTGGATGGCCGCGTACTATCATACAGTTCCAGACCCAACCCAGCGGCTATTTCAGTATACCCGACAGACACCCCAGATGCCAGCGCCATCTCAGTCGCTGGGGACACGGACTCGAGGGTACAGTGATTCACTGGGTGTTACACCAGGAAGGAGATCAATACCAGATTCACCACAGGGATCAGACGTGGGTAGCTCATTCGGGAGGTGACAAGTTACTAAGTTTTTGACAGATGCAGGGTGGAGCATGTAGGATTTATTGACAGAGATCATAGATGTTCTATATCTCTAGATTTTGTAGTTTATTATGCGATGGATATATGATAGATTTTGATGTATGATGGACATATGACACATATTATATTACTTTGATTATGACATGGGATAGTTCTTATTGACATTATGTAGTATGTTTCCTTTTGTGATGGGTGATTATATGCATGTGTATATGATATTTCCTGCTTATGTGGATGGATATGTTGGTTTATTTATGCACATGTTTATGATACTAGATGCTTATGTGGATGATTGGGTGTATGTATTTGTTGAATATGGATGATTTGATTAATGCAGATATACGCATGGTGATATGATGTGTGTACATGTTGCATCTATGTATATGTATATGATGGATTTTGTATGAACATTTTATATATGCAGGATGTGATGTATTATGATTCTGACACTTTTTAATGCAGGTGATGATGTATGCATGGTTCTAACATGTTGTGATACAGGTGGTGATGTATGCATGGTTAATAGAATGACTCTAATATGCAATAATGCTCTTGTATTTGAGAGGAAATAACACACGGCCATAAGTGCCAATAAGAACTGACATGATAATGGAAGGTGGGTATGTAGTGATGGTGAAAATGGGTGTCATTTGGCATCTGTCAAAATTATCAGTATCCTAAGAAGAATGGGAAAGAGTGGGATAAAGTATTTGCACAACCAAAATCATAGGGTGAATGCAATGTAATAGATGATGAAATGCAATCCTAATATGAGTTGCCATCTTTGGAGCATTGATATTTGCTATAGCATAAGATACCGGATACCCTGATATATAAGACCAAGGCCAGTAGGCATCCAATGCATGAAACAGACACAATAAGCAAAATGGGGCTACCCCAACACCCCAAGGTCACGATGACCTTGGTCAGGCCAAGCATTGGGATAACCACAAACACACAAGGATTCCCCAGCATAACACAAGACCTCAGGGATCTTGTGGGTACTACGTGGGACAACCGAAAAGGCAGCAACAAAGAAAAGATCAAGATGAACCCATATGTCGACTAGTCAAAGCACACCATGATATGATGGATCAAGGTGACCATGACAAGTGTTGATAGTGAGCTCAAGTAACAAATAAGTTCCAAAACATCAAAAGATTACAATTAAAAATCAAAACATCCTTTTCCATAGGATCAGAGTGATGGGTAGGATCGATGAGGTCTGCTAGGAAGGATGCATCCTATTGAGACCAATGATGGATACTAAACTAGAATGACCCAGTTTGACGCTAGATGCTTTTCATTAACCAAATATTTCAATAATATTAATATTTTATTTGAGAATAATGAGCTAGATGGGGACAGAGACTGACACATCCTACAGACCTAGGGGCTTGGGGGCCGATCAGAGATTAGCCTTGCCTACGTGAAAGCGCAGAGCCCTCATAGTTCATGAAAAGACCGTGGATAAAGCGGAAAGAGAATGATGAAGGAAAATGATGGATGACCAAGACGCGATGGTCAGAATACCCTATGGGTAGATTAAATGATCAGCCTTTCCTACGTAACAGTGCAGGGGCAATGTAGTTCGACTAGTGATGCGGAAGGACAAGATCTAGATGGAGATCGACACGATGGATGATCCTATATAATGACACGGACTGACCAACAAAGGGAATGAATGACATAAGCTCAAAGTGGGACACTGAAAAGCTCAGGATGGGGGATAGACTAGATGCATTGTCCAATGCTCAATCAATATATACCAAGCGGCCTAGGATGAGATGGGTGAGGACGATAGTGTAGATGAAAGCATAAAATAACTAGGATGTCAGGTAGATAGTGATTAAGCCCTCTATGGATGACGCCTGTTACCAGGTTTTCACCATCCATACTTATCCAAGGCACCACCAAGAGGTGGTTTTCACCATAGGACAGATTTATTTCTCTTTACTATTTTTTTTTATTTTTATTTTTATTTTTTTTTAATTTATTTTTTTGATTTTTTGATTTTTTGATTAGGTGGGGTTACCGAGCAGATTTAGGTGTAGAAATTTTTCAAATGCATGATATTGATGGGTTCATCAAAGGGATCTCCTTCAAGAGTAGTCAATCTGTAGGCCCCAGATCCATATTTGGCGGCTATGATATAAGGCCCTAACCAATTCGCCTCAAATTTTTCCTTGTTATCACGATCCTGTTGAGTATGTTGGTTCTCCTTAAGAACAAGATCACCAACCTGGAATTTTTGAGGACTGACCTTTTATTGTAATTATGTTTGAGGCAGTTTTGGTATGCTTGCAGATGATCATAGGCTTTTATTCTTCATTCATCCAGTAATTCCAGCTGTGCAAGCCGTGCAACACGAGCATCTTCTTCGCTGATAAGATTCTTCTGAGAAATCCTCAATGATGGAAGCTCAACTTTGATTGGCAAGATGACTTCAGCACCATATACTAAAGAATAGGGGGTGGCACCTGTTGGGGTACGGATGGATGTGCAATATGCCTAGAGGGCAGAATGAATATGGAGGTGCCAATCTCGTCTAGTGTTATTGACAACCTTTTTGAGGATGCGGATAAGGGTCTTGTTGGTTGCCTCTGCCTGACCATTGCCCTGGGGGTAATAAGGCGTTGACCAACGGTGCTGGCTATGAAAGGTGTCGCAGAGGTGTTTCATGGCTTGGTTTTTGAAGGGTTTTCCGTTATCAGAGAGGATGGTGGATGGGATACCATATCTACAGAGAATATGGTAAAGGATAAACTTTGAGATTTGGATACCGGTGATTTGTGAGAGTGGTATTGCTTCCACCCACTTAGTGAAGTATTTAGTGGCGGTAATTATGAATGTATGGCCATCGGATGATGGTGGGTAAATCTTGCCAATCAAGTCAAAACCCCATTGAGAAAAGGGCCACAGTGCTAGGAGGAGCTAAAGATCTTGTGTTGGGGCGTGAATCAAATCTGCATGTTGTTGGCATGGAAGGCACTTCTTTACAAATTCACAAGCATCATGTTCCAATGTAGGCCAATAATATCCAGCTCGTAGGATCCTTTTGGCCAGAGCCATACCATTTGAGTGAGCTCCACAAACACCACCATGTACTTCCATTAGTGCCATGCAGGCTTCGGTCTCATTTAGACATCTAAGGAGGATTCCATCATACCCGCGACGGTAAAGCGTATCACCGACAATGATGTATTGGGAAGAGCGATGAACAAAGGATTTGCGTTGGTTGTGTGTAAGTTCTGGGGGTATGATATTATCACGGAGATAGGTGTATATGTCCTGGTACCACGGGGAGGCCGAACCTACGATATCACACACCATATCAGTCTCAGGAATATCATATGCAGGGATTAAAAGTTGTTCAATGAGAAACCCACATTTTGTTCGGTCTTTAGGCATGTCAATCAGGGAACCGATAGTGGCCATTGCATCAGCTGCTTTATTTATACCCTATTTGTTCAAATTGTATAGAGGTGAAATATTTCTTGAAATCATCCACCATGCGCTTGTAGGGTAATAGCTTATCATCTTTGGTTAGGAACTCATCATTAACCTGCCTAATGACTAGCAAAGAATCACCAAAGACTTTCAAATGAGTTATGTGCCATTGCTTTGCAATTCTGAGGCTGGTGAGGAGAGCTTCGTACTCTGCCATATTGTTGGTACACGGGAATGCTATCCTGAATGATTTTGGAATGTAGTCACCTTGAGGGGTAACTAATAAAATTCTTGCGCCTGATCCATTATGCGTGTATGAGCCATCAAAATATAGTGTCCAAGTTGGTGCTTCTGTGACCGTGTAGACTTCTTCGTCTGGAAATTTGGTGTCCAGAGGGTAAGCATCTACTAATGGTGTCTCAGCTAATTGATCAGCTATGACCTATCCCTTCATGGCTTTTCGCTCTACATACTCTATGTCAAATTCGCTTAGGAGCATGACCCATTTGGCCATGTGGCCAGTCAGAGTGGTTCTAGATAACAAATATTTCAAGGGATCAATTTTAGCGATTAATTTGACCGGATGGCTGAGCATGTAATGACGGAGTTTCTGTGTGTTGAAGACTAGCGCAAGGCAGGCATTTTCCATGGGGGAGTAATTTAACTCATAGCCGACCAATGTTCGACTGATGTAGTAGATTTCCCTCTCTTTGAACGACTCATCATGTTGTGCCAACAATGCCCCCAGTGCGACTGAAGTAGCAGAGATGTAAAGTAGGAGGGGTTTTCCTAGAATAGGTGGCATCAAGATCGGTGGATGAGCTAAATATTCCTTAATTTTATCAAAACCCATTTGACACTGCTGGTTCCATCGGAAGGTGGAATCTTTCTTCAGAAGATGAGTGAATGGCTGACACTTATCTGCTAGCTAGGCTATGAACCGATGGATGGACTGCATCTTCCCCTGGAGACTGCTTAACTGCTTTGGAGACTGCTTAACTGCTTTAGATTACGTGGAGGTGGCATGTCCAGAATAGCCTTTACCTTGGCAGGATCAACCTCAATGCCCCTGTGAGAGACTATGAAACCCAACAACTTTCCTGGCGTGACCCCAAAGACACACTTTTTTGGATTTAGCCACAACTTGTAATGCTCTAACCGCTCAAATATCTTTTTCAGGATAGTAGGATGTTCTGCTGGTGTTCTGGACTTTCCTAACAAGTCATCGACATAATCCTCCATGATGATATGGATGAGGTCATGGAAGATGACTGTCATCACCCTCTGATATGTTGCCCCTACATTTTTGAGACCAAAGGGCATAACATTGTAACAGAAAGTGCCCCAAGGTGTTGTGAAAGTGGTCTTGTGTTGGTCCTCCAGTGCAATTTGAATCTGGTTATAACCAGAGAAGCCATCCATAAGGGATAGCATCTCATGTCCTGCTGTGAGGTCGACCAACATGTCAATGTTAGGCAGAGGGAAGTCGTCTTTTGGGCAGGCTTTGTTACGATCCCTAAAGTCTATGCAGACCTGAATGTCTCCATTTGGTTTGGCAACTGGTACTATATTGGAGATCCACTCAGAGTAGTCAATCGGTCTGATAAAACCCGCCTCTAGTAACTTCTCCAATTCCTTCTTGACTAATAATGCGACCTGCGGATGCATCTTGCGGAGCTTCTATTTGATAGGCTTGGCGTCTGGGCGAACGTCTAAATGATGAACCACTAAGGTGGGGTCTAAGCCTATTATGTCTGAGTATGACCAAGCAAAGTTAATGATTCCCTCTTGGAGTAGCTGCACGATGACCGGATACTCTTGCTCTAAGAGTGACTTAGCTACATAGGTGATTTTAGGATTTTCAGTAGTACCCAGATTAACTTCTTGAGTTTCTTCAATTAGAATAGATGATCAGGCAGATAACTGAGTTCCCACAAGGGGAAGATGAACATCTCCATCTTCCAGCGCCTCTTCAAGGTTTTCGCCATCAGATGTGTCCTTTATTTTTACTTTTTCAAGGTCAGGAAGTGCCTCAGGAAGGTTTTCACTAGATGACCACTTTTTACTTTTCTTATTCTCATTTTTGTGACTGGAGTGTTCATCCTCCCCCAATCCCATAAAGTTAACATATGTATCCACAAACATACTGACAGGTGTGCTATTACGTAGGTCCCAATCAATAAGCTCAGGGTGACAAAGGGATAGGCTAATAGTGCAGATGGATAGGCATTCAAACATGGATGATAGGTCGGTGTGATCGACGTCATCGTACGCATGTATGATGGATTCCTCCTCGGGTATGTCTTCCAATGAGCCATTGTCCACGGTAACACTATTGGAAGTATTAGACGATGTTGTAGGGCTTTTATGTTTTCTATCATACCCAATGCCTATGTTTTTTTGTAGCTTTGACGTATCAATGGGTTGCAACCGCCCTTGTTCTTCTTTACCTAGGCCCCTTCCTTGGTAGTTATACTTTTCTACAAACTTAGCTAACCACGGATATGCTTCCTGAAAATATTCCTTTAGAGGAGGGTTTGGCTGGGGTTCTTCTCGATAGACCCATTGGCTTATGTCCTCTTCTGGTGCATCTATCTTGACACTAGGGGATCTAAAAGTGGTGGTAGGGATGTTTTTACCATTGAAGGTGACAGTCTTGTCTTCCTTTGGAGTAGCATGCGAAGGTTGACCATACTCGTGTGGTGACGGTGGCATGGTTGCTACATTGAGAGCATATGCATTTCATATTCACCACACCCTTTGTCAATGATCTGGACTTTGGTGACTGTAGGATCAGTGGTGGAAGATGGAGTGGTTATCGCGATGGAGGGTGGATTAGTGGATGATGACTGGGATGCCCCCATTTCAACCTCGGGACAATAATGTAAATGGGGAAATGACACTTCTAAAGCGCGGCAATATTCAAATGGTTGGGGATCAGCATAGATGGTGACTTCTTGTCCATTGACTGGGAATTTTAGGCATTGATGGTATGTGGAGGGGATGGCTTGCATAGCATGGAGCCATGGACGGCCAAGGAGGAGATTATATGGCAAGTCTAGATCAAGGACATGACAAGTAATGTACTGAACCACAGGTCCCACTTGGATAGGAAGATTGATAATCCCTTCTGAATTCCTTTCTGCATTATCATAGGCCTTGATCGTGATGATCTGATTATTTAAATCCGCTTGAGTATACCCCACCTGTTTTATGAATTTTAGAGTACACAAGTTGAGGGTAGAGCCATTATCTACCAAGACTCTTTTTATTTTATGATGAGCAACCACAACTTCGATATGTAAGGGGCGATTATGATTGACATCGATGTTTGGCATATCATTTTGGCTGAAGTGCAGTTGATGAGATAAAGCTAGGTGTCCTACCAAAGCTTGGAATCGTGTAGGATCAATGTCATTAGGTACATGGGTTTCCTGTAGGGCTCTGTTGAGGATTTCTTGATGTACAGGGGAAGACTTAAGTAAATCCAAAATGGAGATATGTGCAGGGGTCTTTCCTAAGTGATCAAGAATGTTGTACTGAGAGCTTACAGGAGTTGATTGGGCAGGTGTAGAGCCTGCAGGGACAGTGATGCAGGCTCGTTGTGTAGTAACAGCACACTAAGGGTCTTTGGCTTTGACATGTATCATGGATACACGAGGTTCTACCTGCTCAATGTAATGAATAATACCCTCGTAATTGAGGGGTACATTCTTATAGCTCACATTATTTGTGCTATTTTTTTGAGGATTACTACTGGAGGTGCTCGGGCCTTGATTATGGTTTGGAAAGGCATTTTGATATATCTGCAATTGAGCATTGGATGATGAGGCTTGACTGGTGTCAACCTTGATATCTCCTCGATCAATGAGATCTTGGACATACTTTTTTAGACCCTGACATTTATTCAAAGAGTGTCCTTTGATTTTATGGAACTCACAATATTCATTTTCCTTAAACCATGCGGGCTTGGGTTTGGATTCGTCAAGTGGCTTGGTGACAGGATATGTGATTGGATAATTGATCTGTATCAATTTATTGAAGACAACACTTAGGGGTTCTCCTAATTGAGCATATTGGTGCTTAGTGTTCCCTTGGTTGTTTTGATTTGACTGTTGAGGAGGACGAGGTGCCCCCTGCGGTACAGATATGGCGTTAGGTATGGAGGGTTGTTGTCTCAAGGATGTGTTAGCCACCTGGATGTGTTTAGTATCAGTCGCACCATCATTTACTACGTTCATGTTTCTGTTCCAAAAATGTGGCTTATCTCCAAATGACCTTTCTTTATCATGGCCATGTATTTTAATGTGCCCTTTGGTGACAAGGGAAAGTTCAAGGATAGGTCCCTTTTCCACTATCTCCGCAAAAGTGGTGACACAATGTAACCTAAAGTTATGAGCCATGTCAGGATGAGAGTTCTCCACAAAGAGAGTGACCATGTCCTCTTTCAGAGGGGTTTTCATTCGACTTGCTAGTGCATGCCACCTTTGGAGGTAGCTAGTAAAGGTTCCCCTTCACGTTGTTTCTCTTTGAGAAGGTCTAAGGTGTCAGTGTCTTTCTCCAAATTGAAGGAGAAGTAGGAGACAAATTTTTTCGACAGGTCCGCAAAAGATTTTATAGATCCTTTTTCGAGGGTCATGAACCACTCTAGGGCGTTGCTTGCCAGGCTTCGTGGGAACAGGTGCAAGAGATAGTTGTCATTATACATAACTTCTTGACACTGGGAGTAAAACTCCTGCAAGTGGGCCTTAGGATCTTTGTTCCCCCTGTATTTGTCAAACTTTGACATTTCAAAATGTTTAGGGAAGGGGATCAATGAGATGGATGGATCAAATGGATATGGGCATATGTCTTCAAATTTGAATGATTGTTTTCCAGCCCCAGCTTGAAGATCCTTCAAATCGGCTTTGATTTCCAACAGATCCGAGTTGGCCGGTGGTGGGTTGGGGGGATATTGATGATAGGATGATAAAGGATCCTGCTGAGAGAGCGTCGGATTGTTGAAATATGGATTTGGATGGTTGGATGATGACATGCCTTGCTGGTAAGATGGGGGATTTTGTTGATATGGGGGTTGTTGTTGTGGGGTATAGTATGGATTTGTTTGATAAAAGTGTGGGGTAAACTGTTGAGGAGCTTGGAGGGGATGTTGTGTATTGGTTTGTTGGTGTTGAAGGTATTGTTGTGATTGTTGGGAGGTCACATAACGTGGTTGTTGGTGAAATTGCTACTGATTGTGATAGTAGTAGTGTTGAGGGAGTTGTTGTGGTGTCAACTGCTGTATGGGCCGAGATGGGGCGTTGTGTTGAGGTTGAGTTTGTGGACACAAAATGGATGCGAGAAAGGGAGATATGGTTTGAGCAATAGGTCGAGATGGGTTGCCTTGTAGTTGGTAGGGTGGTTGTTGTGAAGAGACCAAAGCATTATATATGGGTTGTTGTTGATGAGATGGCTGAGGTAGCATAGAAGCGTTTTGTAAAGGGGGTTGTTGGGTACCACCCGAAATGTTCAATTGGGATGTGCCTTGTGGAGGTAATTGAGGTGGAATGTTGGATTGGTGAAGCTGTTGAGATGCATATGAAGATGATGGTAGATTTGTGGCCCTAGGAGGTGGAAGCAATGTGGTAAAGGGTGTGCCCCTAGTGTTGATTGTAGGTTGATTCGAAAGAGGGGGTGTTGTTAGCGCTAATGGTGCAGGTTGTGGAACATTTTGTGGCATACCATAGGCAAAAGGATTATTGGGATCAAGCACTTGGGGACCTCCCATAACTGAGGTTGAAGCGTGTGGGGGGTGGTTAACATGATAAAGAACAGCATTTCCAAACTCAAGTTGATGCCAACCCTCAACTGGAGGAACATTGGGGAAGTATGAACCTTCTGGTGTATTTTGTGAACCTTGGAGTATGTCAGATGGGGAACTCCTATATTTGGAAAAGTCAACACCTGAGGGGGGTTTGACACCCTTCTCAATTAGGTGGGCCAAAATTTCTTCCCCATGTTTTTCAAGCAGACGGTCAGTCATTTGCACATTGGCGGGATTACTAAAATGCTCCTCAAGCGTGAGTTCAGGTTGATTAGCCATACTCTCTTCACCGTGTGGTGAGTTGTTCTGATTTTTGGTGTTGGAGTGTGATGATGTACCATTATGAGGATCTTGGGGGATGTTGTTAGGATTTTGAGCAATATTTTCACCATTGGTGGGATTTGTATTGTTATTAAGGTCTTGAGACATGTTTGCTTGAGAATTTTGACCTTGTTGTTGTTCCATTTGTCTCTTAATTTGTGACCTAGTTTGAACGGGCATGCAAATGTGCTATGAGTGGATTATAAAGATGTTTTTGATGAATGATTTGATTGTGATTGGATGAGATCCGATTTTGATGGGGTTTGGATTTAGATCAAACTTTGTTTGGATATATTGGATTGGATCGGATTTTGATTGGATCGGATTTTGATTGGCTAGATTGGATTTTGATTGAATTGTATTGGATTATTAAGATCAATAGGATTGCATTGGTTGAACGGATGTGATTTGATTGATTGGACAATTTGATAAAATGATTGGTTTTGATAGATTTGGATGATTGAATGGGTATGGTTGGATGATGAAAGATGTGAGAGACCTTGAGTTTAATCAAAGAAAGTTACCCTTAGTGACCTAGAGCTTTGATTGATTAAGAGGATGATCACGGCACCGAATCCACCTTAAGATAGGAATGGATTGATTTTGGCCGAGAATGATAACTTATGACACCGAATTCACCTCAAGATGGAAGTAAATTGATTTGGGTCGAAGTTAACAACTAATAATCAAATTCAAGTGCTAT
Organism: Sequoia sempervirens; assembly: GCA_007258455.2. NCBI lineage: Eukaryota > Viridiplantae > Streptophyta > Pinopsida > Cupressales > Cupressaceae > Sequoia > Sequoia sempervirens. The sequence continues at coordinate 27,812 of VDFB02329905.1, read as the reverse complement.
GGTCAATTTGGGTCACCACTTTGTAACACAAGGTTAAGGCGGTTTGATTATGGGTGGTGTTTGGTGATGTAAATGGTAAAATTTTGATGTTCGCTAGGTGATGGTATGGTCTTTTGAATGGATTATGGGAAAATTTAAAATGAGCGGATGGATTGAGAATGATTGTGGAGAATGAATGGGGATTTAGAATTGTTAAACGGAAGTTTGGAATGATGAGATAGAGGTTTAAAATGATCAAATGGAGGTTTTTGGAGGCTTAGAGTGACAAAATGGAGGCTTGGCATGATGAGATAACGGTTGGGAATGATAAAATGATGGTTTAGAGGCTAAACGGATCTAAATGGGGCGATTTCGGGTGTTCAAGAGGGAAAATTCGCCCCTCTGCAGTAAATCAAGGACGTAATCACCTCACTAAGGAAAATTAGGGGCGTAATCACCCCACTGCGGAAAATCAGGGGCGTAATCGCCTCACTGTAGAAAATTAGGGGCGTAATCGCCCCACTGCAGAAAAATCAGGGGCGTAATCGCCTCACTACAGAAAATCAGGGCATAATCGCCCCACTACGGAAAATCCGGGACTTGGTGTGATGAAAATGACTATGGAAAGGACTTTAAAATGACAATGATAAGGCCAATTTGTCAAAAATTTCACTGGTTTCTCACAAGAAAACATTTTCAAGCAAACACAATCCTATGATTAGTGTTAAGGGTATGGCCAAAAAGGTCTTAATCTAGGATGCACAAGGTGTCTAGGGAGTCCTTGATATACTCTCGGTACGTGAGGCACAATCGTGAACACCAGCCCATCACAAGCGTGAGTCGGGAACCCCAGCAAGATACTGAAGGGCTCGGACCAACTCTTCACGTCTATCTAGGTATCACCCTAACTTCGACGCTCCGCCAATTACGATGTGACTGAATTGAGGTACAGCTTTCGCTCTCCTCCCTTTATATACCCCACTGGTACGCATGGTGGGAATCGTCCCTTGGAGTGATGAAATCCCCAAGCAGGTCCCACTAGAAAGAAAGCACTAATTGTTTCCAACTACTCCCCAGGCTCACACGAAGTGCAAGGGGAAAGCGAAAACAAGCTAATGCTCCCTTTGGGTAACAGAAAAGATAGACACAGCAAGCAATGAATATTACTCCCCCTAATTAAACTATGTTCTTAGATTAACACAAATAGCAAGGATAGTTTTAAAAGTTTGAGCAAATGGATAGCCCTGCAAGCAAATGTTAGATGTTTTATCCCGCTTTCTTCATCAACTTCACAAGAATATGCTGTAAAAAGTTAGCAAAAACACTAATATCCTTGCAAGAAAAATGTTAGGGAGAAAATAGCAAAAAACTGAAGCCAAAATGACAATTTTACCTACCAAAATGTGTTGCTTTGCGGTGACCAAGGGGCACAGTCGCCCTTCTGCAGTAAATCAGGGGCGTAGTCACTCCACTGCAGAAAATCAGGGGCGTAATCACCTCACTGCGGAAAATCAGGAGCGTAATCGCCCCACTGCGGAAAAGTGTTAGCACCAAAAATTTCAGCCAAGGGGGTATAGTCGCCTCACTACAGAAAAAAGTGTTAGCACAAGATTTTCAGCCCAGGGGGGCGTAGTCGCCTCACTGCAGAAAAAGTGTTAGCCAAAAAGATTTTCAGCCCAGGGGGTGTAGTCGCCTCACTATAGGAAAGGTGTTAGCCAAAAAGATTTTCATCCCAGGAGGCGTAGTCGCCTCACTGCAGGAAAGGTGTTAGCCAAAAATATTTTCAACCCAAGGGGCGTAGTCACCTCATTGCAAAAAAGGTGTTAGCCAAAAAGATTTTCAGCCCAGGGGGCGTAGTTGCCTCACTGCAGAAAAGGTGTTAGCCAAAAAGATTTTCAGCCTAGGGGGCATAGTCGCCTCACTGCAGAAAAGGTGTTAGCCAAAAAAAAATTCAGCCCAGGGGGCGTAGTTGCTTCACTGTAGAAAAGGTGTTAGCCAAAAAGATTTTCAGCTTAGGGGGTGTAGTCACCTCACTGCAGAAAAGGTGTTAGCCAAAAAGATTTTCACCTAGGGGCGTAGTTGCCTCACTGCAGAAAAGGTGTTAGCCAAAAAAAAAATTTGAGCCCAGGGGGCGTAATCGCCTCACTGTGGAAAATCAGGGGCGTAGTCGCCTCACTGCAGAAAAATCAGGGGTGTAGTCGCCCCACTGCGAAAAATTAGGGGCGTAGTCACCCCACTGCGACGTATTCCTGCAAAAAACTTAACAACAGCAAACGTGAAATATAGGAACCCGCTTGTGGGTCCCACCGGGCGTGCCAGAAATGTGATATCCAAATGTTTAACCTATTCTAAGTAAATAAAATGCAATGGAAAAGCATAAGGAAACACTTCAAGATTGGCCTAAAGAATTTGTAAAAGCAAAGAGGAAAGTGTTAAATGGAAAACAAATGATTATACCTCGCTTTTGTAGCTGAAAATCCTTGGTTGGCCCTTGATTTGGATTGATTTTTATGCTCCTTAATGGCTTTTGATATGGCTAAATGCAAGTCTTGCCTATGTGCTTGGATGCAAATGAAAATGGGTGAAATTGAAGACTAGATGAGTCAATAAAATGACAGCATTTAGTTGCAAAATGGCTAAGTGTTAAAAATGCCTTAGAGGAGGGGGTATTTATAGGGAAACTTGAATTCTCTAGAGAATTCAATGGTTGGGATTTATCCAACAAGGTCAAGATGAAGTGTTAAGGTGAGTTGAGGACTCACAAGCCCTCACATCTTGACATGTGGATTGTGAGATGGCTAAGGTAGGATGATGTGTAGGTGATGTGGAAGAGAGGTACATGATGTGGAGGAAAGGACAAGTACCTTCCAATTACCTTGGGGAGTGATAAGATTTCTTTAAAAAGGAAATTCTTATCCCCAAGTGGGAGTGAAAATGACACTTGAAGAATTTTGGAATTTCTCAAAAATCTCCATGGGAAAAGGGAAAGAGGTTGGAGAAATAAATGTGTATTAAAAATTCACATTCATAGGAGAATCTAATGGATAAGAGAGGGCTTCCAAAAAGGTGGGAATTGGTCACATGTGCATGAGGTGACATGTCAAACATTCTAGAAGCCTTGGAAAGAATAAATGTGAATTAAAAATTCATATGGGGAGGAGAGAGACATAGGATGAATAAATGAGAATTAAAAATTCTCATGGGAAAGAGGGTCAATGCCCAAAAAGGAAAAATAGAAAGATTGACTAAAAAGTGGTGCTAAAAGTGGTTAATGACTTTGATTAAAGTTGTGCAAATACTTGATTATGATAATTAATGAAAGATTAGAGACAAGTGGAAAATGTAGGAGGATGTGACATTAATCCTTGATTAAGAGGATGTACACCCTAAATATGAATTAATTAAATTAATTCAAATTAGTGATGGATTATGGAGGATGTGACAAGGAGAGAGAAAAGAAAAATTTTAAATTGATTTTAATTCAAAATATTAGAATGACTAAACTAAATAAATTGGTGTATTTATTTAATTTAGAGAGGAGAAAGGTACCAAATAAAGTGTTTAATTATTAAATTAAATACTTTATGTGGGAAGTGTAATATTAATTAAATAAATTAATATTGACATAATTGATGAATAAAGAGGTAAATTTGATCATATGGGAGTGATCAAATTTGGGTGTCTATAGTTGACATTATGGATTGTGTCCCTAATTGTGTTATTGGTTTTGTTCCAAATAAGGGTGCAGGAATCGAGGTGGAAGTTTGAGTTGGAGCCCCTGGTGGAATAAAAACATTTATTTGTGGGGTCTTGGAACTAGTAGATGTAGACATGTTAAGTCCTTTGTTTTGTTGGTTTGAGGTGGGTGTTCCTTGAAGTTTGTTTACATCAAAGCCATGAGGTAGTTTAGCACCACTATGCAAGAGTTTGTCCAAGAACCTTTGGGGGTCCAATAGCACTATTTCATATACAAGTGATGCAACCTCTAGATCTTGGAAAATTACTTCAACTTCCTCTATAACTACTTGTTCATGTGGGTCTCTTATGAGGAATTTTTCAAAAGGATTGGTAGATGTCTTGGGTGGTTCACTAGAATAGGTACCAAATTCTAAGTTTCTTGTGTGGTTATAAAGGTCATCATAATCATGAAAAATATCTATTGCCCGACGTTTCTTTTGCAATCTAGTTTCAACCATATAAGGCTTGCTCAAAATGAAGGTGAAACGTATGAGACTAAGACTATGCTTTTGGTATTTTTTTGAAATAGGGTATGCCTAAATGTAATGCAACTATTTTTTTGGTATTTTTGAATATATAGAGATGCTTAATAACAATGCCTAGATTAAGATTCAAGGTGATGATAGTCTATGAATAAGTTATGCAAAGCGTGGAATGAAGGGATGGAAAAGTATGACCTAGTATGAAGGCTAAAACCTAAGATATGGTTGCTAATCAAACTAAGATAGGTATAGCAACTAATCTAATTATCAATGACCTTGGTTATAGCAAAGACTGATAGGATATGTTGACAAGGTGTGATTCAGAGGATCCTTCAACCACATCATTTCTCAAGGTAAATCAAATCCCAATTGAATTAGGAGAAGATCAAATATACAAGCATCTAGATTGCTTTTTCAAAACTCTCAATTTCTCTTAGTCATACCAATTTCTTCATCAATCTTTAACATACTTGCATTGTGGTCACATTGACTAATTCAAAGAAAAAACCATTTTAGAAAACTTTAATTCAATCAATTATATCAACATGCATTTCCAAAACACCATTTCAACAAGGCACCAAACTCCAAACCAATATCCCAATATCCCAAGCCATTAGTTAGAATCCAACTCATCGTTCCACTTACCTTACAAGGAAAACTAGCATCAACCCAATCCTTCTTTCCATAATCTATTATCAGTCCTTCAAGGTACAATTTTCATCTTATTTTAATTGAAACAATTTAATATATCAGTCAAGATACATTCCAAGATGCCAGTCAAGAAACATTCAGCCTGTACTGCAGTCAAGATACCATTGTCATACCTTGAACACACAAGATCAAACACCAATACCTAAAACTCTATCTTCTAACTCAATCCAAGCATTATTACAATTGTAACAACATCTATTAAATGAGTTTCAATCATTTACAATCACTCATTTCACTGTTCATCAGATTTTCATTATCTATGCAAACAATCACCATTTTTTTCAAATAGGACTCTATGCCCTAAATCAGGTAAAACTCCTAAATAAAATGCAAATCCCAAGAACCAAAGGCATATTCAGAGACCCTTTATTTTTCCACTTCAATATTTCAAAAGCTTTCAATGAATTTCTTTGAAGAAACTACCAGGTTTTTAGACTGTATGCAGGAAAAGGCTACTAAATTAGCCCATTTTAACAAAGAAAGTACTCTTTAAATGCCTCCAAAGCTATCCTTAACCCAAGAAAGTATTTTTACATGCCTTCAAACTTCTAATTCCATCATTTATTCCCCAAGAACCAATCATTGATGCCTTAAACTATAAAACCCTCATTATATGCCTTTAAGGCTTCACAAAATAGGGGTTTGATGAAAGCACACCATACAAACCTTCTACTACCTTTCCATCTCTTGAAACATGTTCAAAATGGTCTTCCCATGCTCTGAGATTCATCACCAATCCTTTATCAAAGGCCTTTCTTCATACTCTGTCATGTAGGCTTGTTCTCTTCATGGAAAACTTCAAAGAACCAACTGTAACAGCAACATTCTCTTTGTACTCTTGAATTTCTTGTCCCTGCCAACACACAAATAACATGAAACAATCCTAAAACATTCTAACAAACCATCCCACCAATATCCTAAACCTACATTGGTGGGATGGGAAATTATATCCTTACAACACCTTCAAAACCCTTGATTGGGGTTTTCAGATCAGTTTTGCAAAATGGATTAATACAGACCCTAAACTCAAATAAGACCTCTCAAAGTCAACTTATTTTGAGGGTTCATTCATCCCTTTATGAATTCACATCAATTTTACAATTCAAAATTTTCTATACAGTCCGTACAAGACTGGAAAAAGGTAGGAAACTTCGAAAAAGTAAGAAAACAGGGAACTTTTATTGTTCCAATTCTTCAAAAATACAATGATCATCTTGCTCAGCCTTTTCAAGGCTTTATAAATGTTTACATTCAACCTCTCAACTCCTCAAATAGTTACAACCACCCTTTTACTCTTAATCTTGCTTTGTTTTTTCAACTTAACAATGGCAATAATGCAAGTTTTACACCTTTTTTTCCACTTTTTGACAATATTTTGAAAATCCAATTATGTGATCCCCCCTAAGGACCTATTTAATTACTTCATAAGACCTTTACAATGTTCTAGACTTGAAAATTTTAAAATTTTACAATTTAGCCTTCTCAAGGAATTTGAAGAACAGGGTGCTCCTGCACCAAGGTGGTCTCAAATTGGACTGATGAGCTGAGGAACCAGCCTCAATGATGAGGACTAGGATGAATGTTGTCTAAAAAATAAGGTCAAGAGAATACATATTTAAAGCTATAGTCTAGTCTAAGTTTGATGGGCTTCCTAATCAGGAGGTTTATGCAAGAGGTTTATGCAAGCTAATAGGATGACCTAAAGTTTAGACCTATGGGGAATGTCTAATGCAAAAAGATGAGGTGATGGATAAATGAAGTGAGCAAGTCCTTAGTCTAAATAGATTTAAATGTCAAGCTTGTTTTGGATGTGTTGGCCTAGTTTGCGTCAAGGTTTGAATGTTGTAAGTTTCAGGTGTGATGTTTGTTTGAGATTTGTTTTGAACACACACACAAGACACGATAGAAAAAAATTGGTTTTTTATTTTTGCAATACAAGCACAAATCCTAGGCTGGCAAAGATGATATTTGCTAGGTTCCCACTTGGATTTCTCCAACCACACCTATTTAGAGCAGATAGCTTAGGATTTTGGTGACGCTAGCTCCTCTCCACAACACTCACTTCTCAGGTACACCAAATTCCAATTTCCCCAAAGAGGAATTTTCTATCTCTACGTTGAATTGTGAAAGTGTGGGACGGCTTTAGAGGTCTGACCTCTTGCGCCAACAAATAGAAGGATTTTGGCTTTCTACACAAAGGTTTCTAGTAAGGGCATCTAGTTCAGGGGATACTATGATAAACTCCCTCGAGAGGTCTCTCAACCCTTAGAACAAGGTATTTTTGTATCATAAAGATACTAGGGGAGAGCTATCACATACCACTTCTCGTTGATCACAATTTTCATCGTAACCACACATTTATATAGCAATTCGGAAGAGCTTGGATTTATCCCATTACCGCTTGGGTCGTTTCCACCTTTCGAAGTGGGGTGGAAAGCCCTTCTAAGGGATTAAAAACATAAAGAGGTGGGTCTATCTTCTGATCAACGAGTTTGCACAAGGTGACAGCATACACCTACCATCTTACAAGCACGAAAAATAGTGGTTTATTAACCCCTTGTTAAATCTATGTGAAAGAAGACAGTTGTTCTTTTTTTAAGCACAAATTGAAGTGTTCTCTACACTAAAAGACAATTGGTTTCAAAAAAAATCAAGTCTTCCCAAAAATTTCCTGCACCAAATATCATTAGTAGTTTTCTGATTTTCAATCTTCGCCAATCATGTGTTTGTGTTTTTTATTTTCAAGTCTCTAACATGCGAACCTGCAAAAGAAACCAACTTAACTAAATTAACTTTGAAATAAAAAATAAACTAAAGAAAACATTAGCATTTACTCTAGCTAAGAAAATTAATAATAATCTAATCTAATTAAACTAAAAATATAAATTAAACTAAAACTAAATTAAATTAAAACTAAATTAAATTAAAAATCTAAATTAAACTAAAAATCTAAATTAAATTAAAAATGTAAGTTAATTTAAAAATCTAAATTAAAAATCCATATTTAAAATCTAAATTAAAAATCTAAATTAAAAAATCTAAACTAAAAATCTAAATTAAGAATCTAAAATAAATCAAAAATCTTTTTTTTTTTATAAAAGGCAAGATATGTCTGTAATATATATTAATAATATGAATCTTTACATAAGATTTATCTGAATATTAACTCATATCCAACAAAAAACAATCCAAACTTTTTGTCTATCTGAGTTCTAAAAATAAAGCTTTAACTACCCCATTCAAAAACCCATACCCTACCCATTTACATTCTGATAAATTTTGCAAAATAGAGCCTACACTGTCCAAATATTACATATAGTTTAGCAAACCAAAAAACTAAACATAGCTATTACGATATATTCTATAAACCCTAATTCTTTTCTAAATTAGTCTTTTTCCATTTGCTCCACTGACTTTTTTCCCTAGCCTTCCTCATCATTATCTTTCCCTTCAATGTAATCTTGACCTGAATCCTACGCTTTCCTCTTATGCCCTTCCATACACATGCCTCTACCTACCACTGTGTTTGGAGATGAAAAAAAATTGGATTGAAGAACACTTGATTTGTTGTGAGCAACTGGTCCATTCTTGGGCTAGGGATGAATAAAACAAATTCATGTGAATGAAGGAAGGAGATGGAGTAATATTTCTCCTTAAAATAATTCTCCATATTTGGGCAGATATACTGAGAATTTTTATTCAGGGAGCTTTCAAGAAGATATTATCATTGCAGTATTCAAATGCCATCTTGACCACATCATAAATTTCCTGAAACCCTTGGCGTTGATTGAGAAATTTCCTGGGAAATCACCCTCCTATATACCCTTTTCCCTTAAAGAAGTTATAATTTTGCACAACTAATTGCAAAGCATTATCTTTCAAAAATTGTTCTTTTACAAACTTCCCTGCTATTTTCTCAACATCTCCTAAAGATTGATATAAATCCATTAAATTTGAAATAAATATTGACAAAACTTAAGAAGGCTGAAGAATTCTCCTTGCTTTGGGGTTGATAACATGATACCCGATGATTGTTCTAACTGAATCTTCCACCCTTGGGCAATTAAGCTTAAACAAGATTGTCAACTCTTCCCGTGACAAATATCCCTCGAACGGCCTCTCCCATTGTTGTTATTTGAGTTGCACGCAGAAATTCCATGGCTGATAAGCCATTACACCCACTTAAATCTAAATTAGAAAATTTTAAATTTCAACTAGATTAGAAAAATTAAAATCTAAAATCTAAAATCTAACTTAAATCTAAATTAACTTAGAAACATCTAAAAATAATTTTTTTTAAAAACTAAATCTAAATTAATCAAAAATCAAAACTAAATTAAAAGTTATTCTAAATAAATCTAAATTACTCTAAATCAATTTATTTAACAAAATTAGAACTAACTTATATTAATCAAAACTAAATTAAATAAAATTAACAAAACTTAACAAAAAATTTCTCTTAAAATAAAAGAATTAACACATTTTTTTCCTTTTAGTTTTGGCAGATGGCGATATCAAAGAGTTGTGGCCCTCATTTTATCTCAAAAATGCATTATTCTTTGATGTGTGAATCTCCAGCAAAGATGCAAAGCAGAAAAGTGGAGGAACTCTTCACTAGAATCGAACTCCCTCGCCTTAAAGAACTCTTTCCACCTACATGTCCTAAAATATCCAGCGATAAGGTGGGCATGGAACTAGGCGCTAATGTCATTAATCATGATTATTAAGGATCCCACAAGGATGAGGACTAAATCTTAAACTCTACAAAATTTTAGGAAAGTAATTTCTATTATGTTGTAGAATAACTTTGAGATAATCTTTGCGCAAGCACGCGCAAGGAGGATAAGGATGCAGACGATGTTATTCTGGCTAAGGAATTACAAGCAGTGCAAACTTCCTTCAAAGGTTATCTTTATGACATGTTGGAGTTACAAATGTAGACAAGACGATGGAAGGAAAAACCAATAGAAAAATGATTGATGAAACAAAAGATGTGATGCCAGAGAATAGTGCAAGAATTCCAAGTTCGCAAAAATTAAGACGACTTCAAAATAATCAAAGGGAGATTGAAGAATGGATCTACTTCTTCAACTACTTGAAGATAAAGCGTGAATGAAGAAGGAAGAGAAGATTTAACGGGTTTGCAAATTAAGATGGCTTAAAACACGTGTACTAAGTATCGAATTTGGTATTTGCATGAACACCTCCCTAGCCAGCAATGAACCTGTTCCTCAATCAAAATGTTGCAAAACAAAACTAATCACCCAAATGAAACTTGCAAAAAGCTATCTAACAAATCCAAACATATCATTTCCAAATCCATTATTTCAAAATACTGTAAAAGTTCACGTTAGGTTCACCATTTGTATCAGGGTTAGATTTTCATATTTAAAGCATTATTAAATTAATAAACACTAAAACCCCAATCAATTATCGAGAACAATGAAAACATAAAAGCGTAGAAAAAAATGAAATAATCTCACTTAATCCTTCATGCATCCATTGAATTATCTCCATAGCTCTTCTCCATTTTTCTACCAAATGATTGATGCCCTCAGATTTGTAACCTGTAATAATAAGCCTATGAATAGACAAAGCAAAATATTGAAGAAAAATATTATCTCAATAGCACAATAGCATATTCAAGATTTTATTAGATTATTCTAAGATGATCCAAAATGATAAATGACGATGGTATTTATAGAGAGATGGATGGAAAATAGACAATCGATATTGAAAAGACATTAATTTTATCAATGGCTGAAATTAGACGAGACGAGATTAGATAAGATCGAAAGTGAAGAAGCAAGAGGAAACTAATTGATTTTTTGACAAAATCAATCAGTTCAAAAAGGAAAGTGAATTTTGAAATAATGGAAACATTAACTCATTGCAAGAGGAAAAAATTGAGTTCACTTTTTGATTAAATAGAAATTTAATTCAAAAAGTGAGAGGAAAAATGAGTTATTTAATTAAATAGAATTTAATTTATTTGTGTTAGAAAAGCTGAAAGTGAATTAATTAAATAATTTAGATTATTTAATTAATGGAAGAATGAATGAAATTAGTTAATAATTAAATAATTAATATTATTTAATTATCGAAGATGAAGCAGGGGTTTTAATAAATTGACAAGCCTAGTGGTAATTTCTAGGTGTTTAAGCTTATCTAGGGCAAACAAATAAAAAACCCCTAAGAGCTTTTAGGATTTTGATATATGTTTTAAATTCCCTTGGTAGTTTTTCTTTTTTGGTTTGTTTGGTTAGTTTTTGGGTGGTTTCCAACTGACTGTCAAAATTAACATCACTTCTTTTTCACTCTTTTATTCTTAGTATTGGTTTTTAGCACCATGTGGTAGATTATTTTACCATAATTTGAGCTTTATTATAGCTTAGAGATAGAATTTAATAGGATTTTATGGCACACAGAATAATTTTAAGTTGTTCCACCTCTAGGATTCTTATTTCAACCTACCTCAGAAAGCATGTAAATGAGATAATTTACAACTAAAATCTAGCATACCACTTTATAAAATGAGCCTACTATATGAGAGCCAAAACATGGATGAGTTATTAGTGAGAAAACCATCGAGGGAAGGTCTCTACTCCCATGAAGTCAATTCCATTTTTACTAGAGTAGGAAGAGGGCCTACAACACAATGAGAATGCTCCCATACTCTCCTACACCCTCTACAATGAGGTTTATTTATGCTTTTCTTTCCATAAGAGCATTGATACAAAAACCTTTCCTACCACCCTACCATATCTTCTTCCCTACCGATTATATAGAGTAGGGCCCTAATAGGTAGAGATAGGGGGAGACACTAAGAATTGCAATGAGTGTTTTTTTCAAGGTTTTCTATTTATATTTTATTGGATTCATTAACATAAAAAATATCTCCACCTTTATTTTCTTCTTATCCCCTTCACTTTTATTTTCTTTTTTCTCTATTTTTTGAACAAATTTTGAAATAATATTTCTAATATGTTAAGAATTTTGAGCATTGGGTTGTCACTAAATATGAGTTAGATTATTAATGTTTTATGTTATTATAATTCCAATTTAAAAACTTTTTATTTATTTTTTATTTTTTATTTTAGATATGGTTTTACCTATTTTTTTAAAAATTAGTAGGGTCTAGTGGAAAAGATGGTGCACTAGTTTGAAGTAACCATCTGGGTATAACATCTCCCATATTGCATGTTTCATGGATCGTGGTTAGTGTGATAGTGACAATGAAAGTGAAATGTAATAGCCAAAAACTAGAATGTCATCAAATCAAAGCTCATGTTAATCAATCCATTCTTTTATTACTATCCCCATTTCTAAAGCAGCAAAGAAATAATGAGCAACTGTGGGGAAGTGGAGGCAATACCATTTGCTAATGAAATGTGTATTCTTGAACAACTAAATTTTCTCCAACTATGCACTTTCCATGACCCTTATAAATTTTAAAACCTTTCTTTTTAATAGGTTATGATACTTCAATATGTTATCTATCTAGAACCTAATTCTATGGTGTCATATTGAGGATTTTTATCAATTATTTATTCTCCTCCAATCACTTGGGTTATACCATTTCATTAATTTTTTATTTGGGTCATCTTTATTTTTAATTGTTAATGCTAGTTGTGGATGTAGTCTTCATCCCAATTTGGGACGCTATAGAATACCACTATAAACATGGGATTTAAGGTTTTATAGTCTACTTGGCATCAACCCTTGATAGTTCCTAATCATCAAACAATTATAAATTAATTATGATCATGGTTGTTTCTTATTAGCACTCCACTAATTCAACAATTTTTATGTTTATTTTCCCTAAACATGGGTCAAACTTAGTTAATCTAGTATTATTCCCATTTTATTGAGAATTTATCTCATTTTTAGATATAGAAGTTAGTATTTCCAATACCCATATTCTAATTGGTAGTTTTTGTTGACTAACAATCATTACTTCCTCTAAATGGTAGCTCAATCTAAAGGATTCGGGAAGGTTTGGTTAGAGGGGGATTCTCTAAATTTTATCAATTATCTAAAGAATTCCACACCCCTTCATGGACTCTTCAGTCTCTCATATTAGATGCGGTGGAAATTTTAAATTCTTTTGATGAATGTTATATCTCACATATATTTTGTGAGGGTAATGGTTTAGCTAATGTTTTTGCTAACATCGGTGTTAGAGAACATAGGATATGGGAAGGGGATGATCCCTTTCCCATCAAGGCCCTTTCCTATCTTAATAATGATTTACAAAAGTGCTAAGAAGGGGGTTTGTCTTATCATTACCTTCTTCCACATGTGTAACTTCGACTTGGATATGGCCTTGTTTTTTGGTGATTTGCAGATCATTCGTAAGGGGCGGCCTTCAAGAATCATTATTACTTCCTGCCACCTTACCATTTCCACACGGATTGTGGGTAATTCTAATGCTTTGTTCTCAAGGATTCTTCTCATTTTTTACAAGTTTCTCAAGCTCCTGGAATTCATGGCATCTATGATCATGGGTGGAGAACGGAACAAAGTCGAGCCTATATCTTGTGATATCTTGAATTCCAATGCCAAAGTTTGGGAAAGGTTGCAGCTGGGAGGGATAACGTCTTACATTGAAAGACTCCATGGGAATGATTCAAAGGCAATGGAGATCTTTGTTAAGGGTTGGAATAACAAGGTTTTAAAGCTAAGTAGCACTAAATTTAAAATTAATAAAGACATTATTGTTGGTATCACGAGTCTCTCCACTAAGGGCAAGAAATTTTATAGAGACAAAAAGGAGTCTAATGCTATGCTGGAGATTTTCTTTAAGGGGGATGAAAGGAAGAAATTGGAGAGGGCTAAATGTGGGGGCTATTATCATAACTCAATTAAGGCTATTTGGGGAGATATCGTCAAAGAACTCATGAGGTATATAGCACTTGATGGTCATTTCTCTATCCTTTCTAGTTATCATTTTGTTCTTCTAAACCATTTTAGGCACAAAAAGAAGGTCTCTTTTCCTTTCTATTTGCTAGCTTCTTTGGAAAGTGGTATTAAGGATCATAGGCGTAATCCTAAAAACCATGTCATTCATGTTGTCCTTATCCTTCTTATTTCAGATTATGCAAAAGCTTATGTTATTCCTAACAACCCTAAGAAGATTCTTAAGGGAAAGTAGAAGAAGTTGGATATGGAGTATGAGACTGGGTCTGATGCTGACGAAGACTATGAACTTGACTCAGAAGCCTCTATGGAAATGTACTCAGAACCTCCCACTCCTTCTAAGAGTGGTAAGATAGGAAAAATGCCTTCTACCTCTATCTCTGCGGAGTATGATACTGGCAGTGAAGAAGTGGCTAGTGATAAGTCTCTTGGTTGTAAAATTGGGAAGGGTGAGTCCTTTGCCTCAAAGAAAGGGAAGAAAATTGATAGTGGGGAAAAGAGTGGGAAGCCCCTTGTGTCTGAGTCTAACAAAAAGTTGGGCTTGAAGGGTGGGAGTATCCAAAAGATGGCTAAGAGGATCGACAATCCTGTCCATGAGGATTCTGGTAGTATTGGTGTTGAGTCACCTCTTAATGTTGCTAGTGGGCAAGTTAATTTGAGATTTCAAGAGGGTTTGAAGGAGAAGAACAAAGGGAGGAGTGTTGTTGAGTAAATTGATAGCTCTCTATGCAAATTAAAGGATTCGATTGCTGGTCTAAAATGGAAAGAGGTAATTGATAGTGAAAATTTGAGTAGGGACTCCCAGGAGGATGGGGTGGTAGCTAAGGATGTTTTCAAATAAATTGAGAGGATTTACTTGATGTGCTAGGCTTGGCGAAAGAGGGTTCCATTTCTTTGTTTAGGCTATTTAAATGGGCCTTTCATGAATTAAATCTTACCAATGTGAAGGTTCATGGGGTGGTAAGTAAAGCTAGGGATTCTTCTAATCCTTTGGAGTTACAAGCTCAAATCAATCAGTTGTTTGATGCTTTGAAAATTGTGACCAATGAGATGTTAAAGTTGAAGAAAAATTTTGAAAGTGGGATTATGGATTGAAGAGAAAATGGAACGGGATAATCTGAAATTAGACAAGGTTGTGGATGTCAGCAAGTTTGTGATGAGGAATAAAGCTAAGGATTTGGCCATCCTAAATGAGAAGGCGAGGCAGTGGATGGAGGAAGCTTCGGGTGGTAAGGATGTTGCTGGGAATGATGTTGGTATGCTTGTTATTTTGATTAAAGAGGTAAGTGAAATGGGTCCTTGTATTCAGACCCGCAATAAAACTAAGTTTAAAGTTGGGATACTTTCCAAAGAAATCATTGAGGTGATGGAAGTGCATCAAAAGATTATCGATAGTGATATGGAGGTTGTTGATATTTTAAAGAACTTGTATTTGTTGTTTTTTCTCCTCTTTTTTTGGCTATTTTTTTCTTATGGTTTATTGCTTGTCTATTGTGTGTTGATGTTTAATGCTTATCTTTTGAGGTAGCTCTCTTTTTTGTAATGGGTTTTGGGGCCCCTTCAAAACCTGTTTTACCTCTAATCAAAAACAACCATTACTTCTTAGGTGCCTTATGTTTATTTCATCTCATTTGTTTTATAAGAGAGCAACATGCCTTTGAAGTAAAGGAGGGGAGGTAAGAAAGCATTGGAAGAAAGGATATGGTCAAACATTGTTGTGTAGGTAGTAAACTTTACTAGCCAATAGGTTATGTATTGTGGTGGCTTCTAGCCAACAAATTATCTCATGCTAGAAACTACAAAAATTCACCTCAAAATAAGTTTGATGTGTTGGTAAACAACATCCTCCATGCATCAATGAGCTCCTTTAGTAAACAATGTAAGATTCTTTATTGTGGAATGAAGTTTGTGAGCAATAAAAGGTAAAGTTGATATATACGTTTAAAGATTAAATCAAATGCTAGAGTAAATATAAAGTATCAGTCTCGATAGATCTTGTTTTTTGTTGGTAGTCTTAATTTATAGCTATAAGTGTTGGTATTTACCTATTACACTTTTTTTGGAGTAAACTAAAAATTAAAAAAATCAATTTCATGCCTAAAAATAAACTTTAAAGGTTCACCACATAAATTGTTTTAAAAAACTAGAAGTATGTGGCTAAGGAATTAATGGGGTTTCTTCTCGATGGGTATGTCCTATCTTTTTTTTTAAGCTTTTTCTATAGCAAATAATTTTATATTATATCTTGTAGTGTGTATTCCTTGATTTTAAGGATTCTTGAAAAAAATCATTTTACACCATTCTTATACATTTGAAAGATTTTTTTAGGTCTTGCTCTTGCCAAGAGATGTCAATTTGGCCTATGTGAGCATCTATGGGTGAAGTTCTTTTTGTTTACACATTATTCAATTTTTTCACTTCTTGGTTTTGAGTTCCTTGCCAATCTTTTGGGGGTAAACACCACCTTTGTAATTGTATGTTGTTTGAAGAATCCTAGTCTCTTAGAGGTGTTAATTTTTGGAATTACACATAATGAAAGCTTTTCCAATCTAGAGGTAGGATTTGGGTTAATATTTTAGCATCTTCCTCCTTTCTTGTATTGATATTGCTATGTTCTTAGTGTAATTCATTATGGTTATCTCTACCTTGCAAAGAAAATTTATTAAGCAGGGTTAGGGCCCTGATCCCATACGAAGAACAACAACAAAACAAACTGGAGCAAGCAGCAACCAATCAAGAATAACAAAGAACCACAAAAACAACACATAGGAAACAAACCCAGAGATACTTAATTTTTTCTCATACCCCTTAGCATAATCAAAACCAAACTATCAGCATCAACAAAACACCACAGTAAAATATTAATTAGCCTAAACTATAGTTGTCTCCAAATATTAACCTTACTAGACAATCCAATAACCCATTCCCCATTATTGAACCACGAAACAAACTAGACATGAAGTTCATAGCTAACAAAAAACTAGATAACATGAGGAAAATGTTTGATAATGAACAAGGAATAGAGATTGTGAGTAGCCTAGCTCATATTATTGATAAACATGTTCCTACAATAGTTATTTTGTTGGGAAATCAATTGTTAGTGTTCACATAAGTTAATAATGTGAGTTGTTATCACAACTCACGTACCTATTATGGATGTGAAGATAGTTATTTGTTAGGTTTGTTTGTATTATGAGTTATTCAAAATAGCTCATCTATATTAGAGAGTTGTTATAGGATCTCTCCTACAATATAGGAGATTCTAATCCTATAAATATGTTATATGTACTAAATGAAAAGATAAAGAAGCATATTATTCTGTGTATAATCTTTTGCAGGCTTCTAAAAACTCTGCCCATTTTTCTTAGTTTAGTTTCTAATTTCTACCTAAGTTAAATTTTTTAGTTCTAATTTAGTGTCTTATTAGTTTTTATAGAGATTTTTTTGTTTTGTAGTCTAAAAATCTATTAAAATATTGTATATTATCAAATTCAAGTTATATAGGGTTCATTTTTTGAGACGTTAAGTGTTATTTATTCAAAAACTATATGTCTATCAAATAAAAATGTGTCAAAAAATTATAAAAATAAAAATTGTCTTAATTGTAAATGGACACACTATCGCTTGTATGCAACGTCCATCTTATGGGGGGGAATTTTAAAATTGAAGTTCAAACCCAAATCTACTAAGTAGTGAACCCATTGGAGGATAGAGGCATCAGAGGTTGGAGGTCAATCAGTGACCTCTCATTAGTCACCAATGACGGGGCCACTTATCAGCCTTGGTGCCATTTTATTTTCTATTGTATGGCAATGTGTGTTTTTTTTCAACTTTTCAGTGTGGTGTGTGAATGCTGAAAAATTATTGTATTGGAGAGAAAATGACTACAAAGGTCCTCTGACTATAGTGATCCTCTAACTGTCGTACTTCATTAGAAGATGATTAGTCAATGAATGTGTTCATTGGCAACTGTGATCATGTGTAATAAGATCTAAAAAACAAAATCTAGACAATAGTACTCAACTTGATATGATTTGCTTTTCAGTATTCCTAGTTGTATGAATAAGTGGAAATTTCACATTGTGGGGGGGAATAATAACCAATGTTTCATTCTCATTTCATGCCAAAATGACTAAAGTCAAGGGCAGCTTCTAGTGGCAGTGATGGTTGTCTATGTTGTTCGAGATCGAGTGGCAGTGATTGATAACAGTGACTACAATTAAGAACATTGTGTTCTTATGGAATGTAATGTGAATTTTTTTCTAAAATGGGTCTTTTAGATTTGTGTGGATTTCTTCCCTAATGTACAAGCATAGTGGCGAATAGAAGCACCAATGTAATGCAGTTCATGGATCTTGAAAGGGTTTGTGGGAGGATCCAGAAAACCACATGAAGTGAACAGATGAGTGGGTTCATGTTCATGTCCAGGTTTTTGGTAAACCTGTGTGAAAACCATGAAAGGTTGATAGGAGGTACCTTTCATTTTGAATGAATATCATGACCCACAAGAGTTGGGCTTACTACAAAAGGAGGGTGTGAGTTCTTACCATGTTCACACTAAGGGGGAATGTTGGGAAATTAATTGTTAATGTTCACATAAGTTAATAATGTGAGTTTTTATCACAACTCATGTAGCTATTATGGATGTGAAAATAGTTATTTGTTAGGTTTTTTAGTATGATTATTTGTTTGTATTATGAGCTATTCAAAATAGCTCATCTATATTAGAGAGTTGTTATAGGATCTCTCCTACAATATAGGAGATTTGAATCCTATAAATATGTTATATGTATTGAATGAAAAGATGAAGAAGCATATTATTCTGTGTATAGTCTTTTGAAAACTTCTAAAAACTATGCCCATTTTTCTTATATAGTTATGCTCAAACTTTGGGGTACACTCAAAGTCAAGGTGGAAATCCAATTCCTCCTTCCACAACTATGACCTCTATTCCTACATACACTAATCCAACTATTAAAATAATAAAACAACCCATTATCAATGTCAATACCACCTTGGGTATTTCCATTAGGTGAATGAGTCCCAAGAGGACACTCGGCATAGGATTTTTGTGAAAGGTGGATAAAATCACATCCTTCTCAGACCTACTAAAACTTTTTGGATTATGTTAGATTAAGGTTTAATTTATAAGTTTCATGTGTTACATTACATTATTGCATTCATTTGGTATTTTCATTCATCTCCCAAAAGTGCATTTCAGGCTGATTTACCTTGTCCTCAGTCATAAGGAAAATAACAAGATCTCCATCAAGATTGACTCACCTAAGGGTTGAAAGTCAATATTTCCCTAGGGGATATCTTTTTCCTAATGAAATTAGGAGGGAAAGTGTAGGTCTATACCCCCATTCAAAATCCATCACCCACATTTTCCCCTTGCTTCAACAGTATATAATAGAGAATGAAGAGTTAAAGTTTCAGGCCATAAACAGCCAATAACAGACTTAATAACCAAGCATAGAAAATAACAGCTTTTAAACAAAAAGATTAAAAAGAGGCACCAATGCCTAATATCCCAATCTCTAGAAGGAAACATGAAATTAGATTAAGCTTTTTCAATGAAGCTTCAATTATCCTAAAGATCTTCCACCATTTCTTCCAAGCTATCCTTGAGCTCCATCACCTCGGGTCGATCTACTTCATTTTCCTTTTTTCCTTTTCTATTTTTGATTTTTTCCTTGTCTAGAAATGGTACCCATAGCCACCCTTTTCATTATGTTGTCCATAACCCTACATGTGTTCTTGATGACATCTTCCATCATTTGCATCCTCTTAGAACTATTAGTTTCCTCCATTTGTTTTTCAATTTGCTCCATTTTCACATTAAGAATTTCAATTTTATCATTCACATTTTTATTATCTTTCTCCTTCAAGTTCTCCTAATCATGAAATGTATGAGTGGGGGTTTCTAAAACTTTCATTTCCATAGGGATAACATTGGCACTCTCTTTCCCATCTTCTTTTCTAGAATCGAACCCTGCTCCCACGTCATATCCACTTCCTACTTATTATTCTCTTCTTCAATATCTTGGCTATCTTCTTTTTTTTGTTGGAATCAAAAACTTCCTCTTCCTCAAAAATTCAGTATCTCCTAGACTTTCAGGAACATATTTTTCCTCTAAATAATCCTCTTTCTGCCCCACTGCCACCTTTTTTCCTTTCTTATCCCCCTCCCCAAAAGAAACCCTACTCTCCCTTTCACCACTTTTTTTACCCTTTTTTCTAGCCTCTAATCCTTTAGAAGCAACAATAGCCAAGCGAATCGACCTTCGGCCACCAAGGGGCATCAATCTATATCAAGGAAATTATCCTTGTCATCTCAAATAGTGATAGTGGGACTTAGACTAGGTTCCTTTATCACCACCTTTCTTTGTTTAATTAAGCCAAAAGAGAGGGGTGGAGAATTACATTTCTCTAGAGTGATTTTTAAGAGTTCATCCCAAGAGGTTTCATCTATCAGGGGGGATGGGACTTGTTCTTTTTTTACTTAGTTGCTTTATTAGGGGAGTGAGGTTTACTTTCAAGTAGCTCTATGCAAATAGAGCTTTTAGGAGAATGAGATTTTCCAAGAAGGTTAAGGGACATATTCTTTTGCATTGTGGTAGCAAGTACAAAATTGTAGATAGATCTAATGAGACTCCAATGCAATAGGGGGTTGGCACCATTTTCCATGCTTTGTTGGAGAGATGAGAGGAGAAAGAAAGGAAGGTTAATTTCTCCAAGTGGTAGATGTGATTTAGGATAGGAAAGTGATAGCCATGTATCGACTGAAAATGACCCTCAAGAGTAAAGTATTTCATCACAAACAAACTTACATTATGGTAGGGTATCAGAAGCTTCAGTCTAGAATAGTTGTTTTGGAATCTCCTCACTTTTTCTCTTGCCTTGAAAAAGTTGTCAATCTATTCCTTATAATTTCCCATACTCTTTTTGGCAATATTATTTCATTCATAAGGTTGGCCCATAGCTTGAGTAATTAATTTAGCATTAGTAGTGAATTGAAGCCCTCTAATTTTTACTTCCCCATTGCTCTAGGAGTTATTGAACTTGTAGCTTAGGGATTCGTTATATCCCTCCATAGCTTCAAAGAAAGGGGTGAAACCTACTCTTTCAAAGAGACCCCATAATTCCACATTTTGTTTGAGGGAATCACAATTACTCAATTCAGTCCTTTTCCTAGGCCCCCATAGTATCCTCACAAATCAAACACTTTTCATAGTAATAGGTAGTCATTTTCTAAGCCAATATCATCTAACACCAAGAGCATAGGCAAAGTAAAATCTTCAACATTGAGGGTTACACTTGAAGTTTTCATTTGGGAGAGCATCAACTTAAACCAACTATCAAGAATTATAATAGTCATAGATTCAGGCGGATCACAAGAAAACATCACATGCATGCCTCTCTAACCCTTATTGGGAATGATAAATTTCAAGTCATTAAAAGGAAATTTTAAGCAAATTATAGCTCACACGAATTTACAAGCAAAGACCAATACGAAGATGTCTTTTCGACTTGAAATAAAAAGATTTTTGAAAATATTGAGTGGGTAATGTCCTACTTTCAATTATTTTAAACTGCCACCCCTTAGGAATGATTCTTGGAAAATACTAAGATTTTCTTTTGACATGTTGTTAATCTTCATCTTCAATAGTAAGTAGTACTAATACAATCATTAGGGTTCTCCATCCCCATACATACCATAATGCCCTAGATCATCATTAACAAGATGATCCCTAACTCTTTAACCTTTCTTTGATTTTTCGTCATTAGAGAAAAATAAAAGACCATCCCTCTAAAGGTTGATTATCATTATTATGTATAGGATTATACATGGAGACAAATTTCTCCTTTTTAATTTTCTTTTTGATGTGACTTGATAATGATGATAAATCCCAGTAGGACCACCCAATTTGGCTTAGACCTTCATTTTCCATAGCATTCACTGCCATGTTACCTTCTCTGTACATGTGGAAAATTTTATCATGTTGAAAGTGTGTGAGGGGGAAAATCTTAGAGTCTAGAAAAGATAAATGCAATGAAATAGAAGCTAATCTAAATCAAACACACCTAATCTAGATCTATTCCTTCACTCATGAAATGAATTTTTAAGTTATTGAAAACACACAATGAAATCCTACGATTATCAAAATGAATTCAAAACAAAATAAAGGTTGTCATCCCATGTCAGAGTGTATTCACAAGATGTCAATTGTTCATATCATTGTGAAGCCTCCATTGTTGTGTGTGAGAATATTTTGATGTGTTGCATGTGGTGGTTGATCAAAGATATGTTGAAGCTCTATCAATGGTGTTTTGGCATTACTTCATTTTCTGAATAGGTTGATTCTCCAATCCTTTTCTGTGAGGAAAGAGGTTTTGTTATATAGAAATTGTGATTTGAAATGGATAATCAGGATCGTGTTGTAGAATATCATGATCGACGATTGAAAGGTTTTGAGAGGATTTAGACATGAATGATTTGTGCAAAATAGATTACACAATTTGTGTGATTGAATAAATTTTGTTGAGAAATTTGTGAGATTGATGAAATAGGTGGAGCAATTCATGAAATTGAAGGAATCAATTTGAGCCTTCAATGGGATTGAGGAAATTATGCAAAGCAATTTGTGAGATTGAAGAAAGTTGGTGAGGAAATCATGTTGAGAGCAATTTGCTCAAAGTTGGTGAGGATAACTCAATTAATTGATTTGATTAATTAATCCTTTTTGGGAGTTGAGCATGCAAATCAATTTTAACTTTTGCAAACAAAGTTGCATTAGTTTGATTTGATTTTTGATGATAATTTGAATAGTTTGATTTAATTATTCAAATTTTTGGAGGGAAAGTGTCATAATTAAATCATTATGATTTAATAATTCAATTAACTTTAGGGGAATAAAGTGATTTAGTGACGTAATTAAATAATTGGTGTTATTCAACTAATTAGGAGGAATAACATGAGATTAAGAATTTATTAAATAAATGTGATTTATTTAATTGGTCAAAATGACATAAATGTGAATTAATTAAATAATGTCATATTATTCAATTAATGGCATAAATAAGGTTTTCAATACTTTATTAAATAAATGGAATGTATTTAATTAGTCAAAAATGATGAAAATTTGAATTAATTAAATAATGTCATATTATTCAATTAATAGGGGAAATAGGGTTTTGAATTAAATTGATGTGAAATGCAGTGATGTTTGATGATAATAATGCTAATGATGTGAAAATTTTGTTTAGGGTGTGTGTGATGTTAGGTCAATTTTGCATGTCTACAGAAAGGTTTTGAGAGTTCTCTTATAGTCATCCATGATGTCTTTCAGTTCCCAAGGCACATCAATAACTCCCTTTAAGTTTTTGATTATTAGTTTAGAATCTCCTTCAATTATCACCTTTACATAACCTTTGTCCTTTAGTTGGTTTATACCATCCCATGTAACTCTAGCCTCAGTAAGATTATTTGAAGCAATTCCCAAGCTATTGCCATATCATTCAATAAAATTTCCTTGATGATCCCTTATTATTCCCCCAACTCCTACCCTTCTAGGATTACCCTTGGAGCAACCATCAAAGTTGCATTTAATCTAATCTGCTTCCAAAGGGGACCAATTTGTAGTTTTATTATTAGTTGTTTAGCCCAATTGATGTTGGTTAAGTCCTTTGTTATTCCCCATAAGTACTTTATTTTCATTTCTTTATATGAGGTAATATGCTTAGAAGGGGCATATCTCCCTGCATTTATGTTTTCTTGAATCAAATTTTTGATAGCCATGCAAAGATCTTTGTTATTTCTGGCAGTATTCCTGAACATTCTATTATTATGCTCCTTCCAGACCCCCAGGCTATAAAAGGGGGAACTTGTTGCCAGATATCAACAATGATGTTTTCATAATAAGGACACTCATTCTAGTAGTCCATGAACAACTTTATAGAGGGTTGGAAAACCCATTCAGTCATGAGGTTAGTAGGGGGAAAAATCCCAAACCTCACATGAGTAGGAACATCGAAACAAAAAATACTTTATTGTTTCCTCAACTTCATTGCATAAGTAACATTTATTAACAAATTGGAAACCTCTTTTTTTTAATTTTGTGTGGTGAGAATCTTGCCGTGAGCTACTAGCCACCAAAAAATATTCACTTTGGGTATCAAGTTTTAAATCCATACCTTGTTCCAATGAAATTCACCCTCTGAAATTAGAGGTTTTTCCAAGACTTTGTAAACAGATTTAATTGAGATGTTCTAGATGAGTTTTTGGTCCAGATCCATTCATCTTTTTTCCTTTCAAAAAGAATTCAGCTTCACCAACCTATTGCAGTAAAGAATGCATTTTTGCTTCCCAATTATGTGGTCTCCCTCCTCTAAGGATAGATCCATTAAGATAATTTCTAAAATTAGTCCATTGAGGCTTCAAACCTGTGTGAGGGGGGAAATCATTAGATGAAAACAAGATAAATGTGCTTGAAATCAAAATATAAGCTAAGATCAAGAACACTAATCTAAATTTAATCCTACACTTACAAAATGAACAATTAAGATTACTAAATTTAAGAACATGTGAATGCAATACATAAACAAATGAATTCAACAAACAAGTTGTTTCCCATCTCGTATTAGAGTGTTTTTGTCTGATGTTGGATTGCTTGTATCACTATGAAGCCTCCATAGTTCGTGTGCAAAATATTGAAGAATGATGTTGATGTTGGTTGATTCAAGAAATGTTGAAGCTCTAATGGTGGTTGTGAATGTCAGCAGTACTTCATTGTGCAAATGATGTTGACTCTTCAATCCTTTTTTGTGAAGAAAGAGGTTTTTTATATAGAAAAAGTGATTTGAAATGAACAATCAGGATTAAACAATGTTGAATCAAGATTGACAGTCATTTAAGGTGTTGAGAGGATTTAGATATGAATAATTTGTGCAAAATAGATTGCATAATTTGTGTGATTGAAGAAATAGATTGAATGATTAATGGGATTGAGGGATAGATTGATTAGTTAGGAATTAGATTACTCTGTAAGGAATTAGATTTCTCAGTCAGGCAATCATAATTTTCTCAATCAAAAATAGATTGATCTATCAAGTTTAGATTGAGAAATCAAGGGATCGTAATTTACTCAATCAGGAAAGTGGTTGGAAAAGATTAATTCATTCATTCATTTTGGAGTTGAACATGCAAATCAAGTTTGAATTTTACAAACAAAGTTGCATTAGTTTGATTTGATTTTTGATGAATGATTTGAATAGTTTGATTTAATTTATTCAAATTTTAGAGGGAAAGTGTCGTAATTAAATTATTGTGATTTAATAATTCAATTAACTTAGGTGAATAAGGTGATTTAGCGACGCAATTAAATATTTTATGTTATTTAACTAGTCAGGATGAAATAAAGTTAGATTAGGACTTTATTAAATAAATGTAATTTATTTAATTGGTCGAAATTGATGAAACGTGAAATAATTAAATGATATTGTATTATTCAATTAATAGCAGAAATAGGGTTTTAGGACATTGTTAAATAAATGAAATTTATTTAATTCATTGAAAATGGTGAAAATTTGAATTAATTAAATAATGTAGTATTATTCAATTAATAGAGGAATTTAGGGTTTTGGATGTCGTTTGATGTTGTTTAGGGTGTGTGATAGGTGTTAGGTCAATTTTACATGTCTACAGTTTTCCCCTCTTTGAGACAAAGTACTGGTTGCTTTGTTTCAAATATTTTGTTTTTAAGATCAATTTTTTGCAAAAAAAATATGCCCCATCGTTCAATGGAATGATGGTAGGACTTTGTGCTGCCCCCTCAAGAGGTTGGCTAAAAATTTCAATTTGGAGGTCAAGTTCATGACACTATTCTATTTTCGTTCAGATGTGTTTAAGATGAAGAAAATAGGTCTATAAGTCCCTCGTTGCTTGTTCCAATGTTCCCCATAAGTCCTAATTTGAATGTAGGAAGGTTCCTCGAGTAAAAATTAGGGTTTCATAGGTGAAATTAGGGTTATTTTTTAGGGTTAATATAGGAAATTAGGCTTCTAATTGGCTCATTTTTGCTTTGATCCTATAGCTAATTCTTGTCTCTAGATTTCTCATTCTATTAGTTGTCGAAGAGCAATGTCGAGGATTCAGGGAGCCCCATATCGTTTGGACCTAGTTTGAGAGTTTGGATGGCTCATAGGCATCAATGGCTCGATATGTTCCCTCTTGCTTCTCACTTTCATCTTGTCATGTTTTCGTATTTTGTGTAAAAATTTCCTTGA
Source organism: Sequoia sempervirens (assembly GCA_007258455.2). Taxonomy (NCBI): domain Eukaryota; kingdom Viridiplantae; phylum Streptophyta; class Pinopsida; order Cupressales; family Cupressaceae; genus Sequoia; species Sequoia sempervirens. The sequence goes on along the minus strand of VDFB02329905.1, from coordinate 1,695 downwards.
TTCAATAGCGAATTTTTGATGATTTCAGAGCATTTGCATTGTTTTCCTCACACTTGCTAGGTTAGGAAGCTCGCACTTGACATAAACCCTCACCTTTGACTTAAAAATTTTCCCTTGAAAGTAGCGGTTGCTCTAAATCCTTGCCCTTGCTCTAGATCCTTTCATTTTTTTGTTGTTTAGACTATTTCCTTGCATCTACTTTAGATCCTCGCACTTGCTTTAGATCCTTGCATTTGATTTTCTCACCCTTGACTTAAGCCCTCACCCTTGTTTTAAACCCTCGCCTTTGCTCTTGTTTCTTTGCATTTGCTCTTGTTTCCTTGCATTTTCTCTTGTTTCCTTGCACTTGCCTTATGTCCTTGCATTTGATTTTCTTTCCCTTGACATAAACCCTTGCCCTTGCTCTAAACCCTCGCTTTTGTTATTATTTCTTTGTATTTTCTCTTGTTTCTTTGCATTTGCTAAATGTTAGCTTTTTTCTAAATGTTAGATTTTTCCTATTTGGAACCTGAAGTCTTGTTCTCCATCATTTTTATGTTTTTTTGTTTCATTTTACGTGTTCAAAGTGAAACCCTAACTTCATGGGTTAAAATGATTGCAAGTGGTCCTTAAACCACTGCAGCCAAGGGAGAGACAATTGCGGGATCTATTTGATATAATTACCGATTTTGATTTTCTAGAAGGAGACTTTCTAGATGTGTTTGGGATGTGTCATATATGTTACATGCCTCCCATCCATACTCATACAACAATGATGACGATGCTTATTGAGAGGTGGAATTCAGAGATGTCCTCATTTCATCTACCCACTGAAGAGGCTACTATTACACTTGAGGATGTGTGAAGGATTCTCTGCATTCCCATCCATGGCAAGCTCATGACATACCATGTTCGACAGGGTACTCATGCTATGTACTATGTTTTGGGTGTTAGGACTTTCGAGGTGCGACAGTCAAAGATTGATTTGTCTGAGTTCATTGGTAGTGCAAATATCATTTCTCTTATCCTTTGTGGTTTGATTTTGGGACTAGTTGTTCCTAATAGGAGAGGTCGTCAATTCCCTATTGGATGGGGTATCTACATTGAGGGTATGTTTGAGCATGGGATCATCTATGCGGGGTTTGTGTCTTCTTTCCCACCTCTAAAGAGATATGCACGGGATTGTATATCGAGGTGAGAAATCTATTTTTGCAGGTGTTTCTCTTCTACATATTTGGGCTTGGGAGCATATTGCAGTTGCTCGACCTGATGGGATATAGGATCATACTCTTGATGATCCATACTCATCATTATGGAGATTTCCTACACTACACCCTACCTAGAGATCTTCCATACCGACATCGCATTTTCGATGATATGTCAGGTTTTATTTGGAGACCTTATATGGACTGTGAGGCATGGAAATAAGATCCAAAGCATCTTGTTTACTTTCGAAAGACCAGATGGTTGATTGTTCGTTCTCCCTCTCTACTTGAGCATTACTTACCGAATAGATTTTTTTGTCAGTTTGGAGAGAGACAAGGATGGTTCCCTGATACGTATGAGGCTTGTTTCGGTCTGACCACTAGGGAGGTTCGTGTATGGGGTCACTAGGTAGATAGAGATAATGTTGTTGTTGAGTTTAGAGCACTTTCCCCAACTGGTTGGGGTTGGCCAATGGGTTTAGAAAATCTAGGTACTACTCTTGATTATGAT